>JAJOOR010002052.1:0-41783 GCA_036250505.1 Solanum acaule | reverse complement strand
AGAAAACCCCCCCCCCCCCCCTATTTAATTACTTGTTTTTGGAAGTAATTTGACTAAACGAATATAATTGTTGGTTAAAGTTAAGTCTAAACCATTTTCCTCGTGGGATCGACCCCAACCTACAAGTTGGGTTCTTTACTTGATAACAATCGCTTATGCTTCTTTAGGGATGTGTAATTTGAGCGTATCAAATTTCGGCGCCGCTGCCGGGGAATTTGGCCTTTAGATTAATTTCAACTACATTATTGAACTTTAATCAAATATTTCCTAATTTTACTTTTTTTTGTTTTTGTCTCTCTCAGGTTTTGACTCTAGTGTATGCCAAGTATACGGAGCGAGGGTGAAGTTACTCCTTATGATCCAGAGTTGAACCGAACTTTGCGAAGAATGAACAATCAAGGAGTTCAAGTTATTCCTATCGGAGGCAATCTAGGTAATGAAGTTGAGTTGCAACCTTCGAGGGCAGTTGGTGGGGACAACCAGGTTCCAGCTGAAAATAAATTGGGAGATGCATTGAGGGTGTAAGGTCCACCAGGCCCACGACTGCATGACAACTATAGGGGCAGCGTCAATATTGCTGACTCAGATGGACCTCTTGTCCTACCCCCTTTGTCTCCGAGGCACACATTTGTAGTGACCAGTAGCTTGATGCAGATGCTTACAGTGAGGGGATTGTTCTTGAGGTTGCCATCGGAGGACCCACATTCTCACATAGCCAAGCTAAGGGTGGTTTGCAAGAGTTGTGTAGGTCGAATAGACTTTGATATATATGTTATCGAATTGCGAGTGTTCCCTCTATTACTGACAGGCGATGCTGCTGTATGGTTCACTAAGCTTCCTTATAACTCAATCTATACATGCAACCAACTGAAGGATGTGTTCTTAACAAGATATTATACAGTGTCCAAGAAGCTCAATCACAAAGATAAGGTCAACAATTTTGTGGCATTACCTAAAGAGATTGTGATCAGCTCTTGGGAAAGATTCACTGTGTTCGTAAGAAGTGTTCCGAATCACCGTATTTATAATGAGTCGCTAAAAGAATATTTCTATCGAGGTCAGGATGATCACAATAAAACAGTGCTTGATACTATTGCTGGAGGTTTATATGGTGAGTGCACATACGCACAAATTGTAGAAAACTAGAGAATATCTCTCGCAACAATAAAGCATGGAGCACTAAGAGATCGGATATTGGGAGAAACACATTTGCCATTCATGCTACAAACAACTAGTTTACAGATGAGATTCGTGAGGAGATGGCTCAGATGAGGACCGAGTTGGGGTTGGTATTGAAGCATGTGAGCGGAGGTGTGGAAAAGGTAAATGTTGTGAACTACTTAACTAGAACTCCACCACTAGTTGAAGAGTGTTACTATGAAGAGGATGCTTATACGGTGAATGATCAGACAAGGGGTTTCCGACCAAACGCCCAAGGATCCAACACGGACAATTGGCACTAAGGTCAAGGAAATCAAGGTCGAAACTATGGCAATTATAATCGAGAGGGTCAATATGAAGGAGAAGTTGGTTACTGCACCTATCATTATTTCACCAGATTGGGGACAACTGTTTGAGGTTATGTGCGATGCGAGTGGAGTGACGCTTGGTGTAGTATTAGGACAGAAGAGAGAGAAAATTCTTCACCCTATTTACTATGCTAGCAAAGCTCTAAATGTGGCCCAGAAGAATTATATGGTGATTGAACAAGAACTTATTGCGGTGGTTTTCGCATTCGAAATTTTTTGATCCTACTTACATAATACTAAGGTCATAGTGCATACTGACCATTCTACATTGAGGTATTTGATGGCAAAGAAGAATGCAAAACTGAGGTTGATTAGATGGGTATTGTTGCTGCAAGAGTTTGATTTTGTGGTAAAATATAGAAAAGGGACCGAAAATCAAGTTGCCGATCACTTGTCCAGATTAGAGGAAGAGGCTATGCTAAAGCTTGGTGATAGGGCTGAAATTAATGATGCTTTTCCAGATGAACATGTATTGGTTGCTTCTCATGATCTGATTCCTTGGTTCGCAGACTTTGTTAATTATTTGGCAAGCGATTTGGTGCCCCTGGATTTGTCTTTTCACCAAAGGAAAACGTTTATGCATGATGTGAAGAAATTTTTTTGGGATGAGCCTTACTTGTATCGTAGTTGTGCTGACGGGATTATTCGTCGCTGTATGCCCGAGGTTGAGATGTTGAGTGTACTTGAAGCATGTCATTCATCGCCTGTTGGTGGGCATCATAGTGGTATTCAGACTGCGCATAAGATTTTGTAGTGTGGGTACTACTGGCCTACCATCTACCAAGATGCTCATGATTTCGCCAAGTCTTGTGATCGTTGCCAAAGAGAAGGAGGGATTTCAAAGAGGCAAAAGTTTCCTATGAATCCTATATTAGTGATAGAGTTGTTTGATGTATGGGGCATTGATTTTATGGGTCCATTTGTGAGTTCACATGGGATGAAGTATATTTTTGTTGCGGTTGATTATGTATCGAAGTGGGTGGAAGCAGTTGTGCTCCCCAACAATGAAGGTAAAAGTGTCACCGCATTTTTGAAAAAGAATATCTTCTCCATATTTGGTACACCGAGGGCTATTATCAGTGATAGAGGTTCCCACTTTTGTAATAAGTTGTTCAAGGCGCTACTTGAGAAATATGATGTCCGCCACAATGTAGACACTCCTTACCATCCGTAGACTAGTGGCAAGTTGAAATGTCCAATAAAGAGATCAAACAGATTTTGGCGAAGACTGTGAATGCTAATAGAACGGATTGGTTAAGAAAGCTTGATGATGCTCTATAGGCCTATCACACTACATACTAGACTCCCATAGGTATGTCTCCTTACCAACTTGTATATGGGAAGTCTTGCCATTTATTGGTAGAGCTAGAGCATAAGGTTTTGTGGGCGATGAAGAAACTAAATTTTGATTGGGGCGCCGCATCTAATCAAAGAATGAATGACTTGAATATGCTTGATGAGTTTCGCCTAAAAGCTTATGAAAGTTCAGCCTTGTACAAAGAGAAGATGAAGAGGTATCATGATCACAGAATTGAAAAGTGAGAATTTGTTGTGGGTGATCTTGTACTTCTATTCAACTCTAGGTTGCGCTTGTTTCTGGGCAAACTCAAATCCAAATGGACCGGGCCATTTTTGCTCACAAAAGTGCTCCCCCATGGAGCGGTTGAGCTTGAGAACAGTGAAAGAACAAGGTTCATAGTTAATGGGCAAAGGATCAAGATCTATTTGGGAAATGCAGAAAGTGTGCAAGAAGTTGTTAAGGCCTATCATCTTGATGAAGTCTGATTAATCAAGAGGCTTGTGTCGTGCCACGACGTTAAATCAAGCGCTGCTTGAGAGGCAACCCAAGATGTACAATCTAGCCAACGATAGGTTTTGTTTCCATCTAGTAGTTTTCTTTGTTTAGTTGATTCTCTGTATTAATTTAGCCAGGTGTTTTAGTTTTACTAGTGTTGGCTAGAATTAGCATAGGGTCTGTGTCTAAAAAATATCCAGAAAAAGAAAAGCCTAATGGTTGCTACATGTACAGGCGCGCTATGAAAAATCTGCAGAAAATGGTCTGGTGCAGAGGTCTACGGGCCCCATCGATGGTCCGCCAATCCATCCATGGACCTTGAATGATGTCCGTAGATCCCAGGTACTATGGCACCCAAGAAGCTAGTCACCTATACAAAAAAGGCAAGTCTAAATCTATTGCCCCTAGTTTCAGGTTAATCGACGAAGATAACGATGTGGAGATGGATCCGACATACGTTCCTCCCAACATAAGGACCTCTCCCACTGCACCCCGAGTCAGCAGAGGCACCCCCTCAAAGGTGATTCCCAACGTAGTCACTGTCTCCCAGTCTGATGAGGAGCACACACTGATCTGGTCACCAACTGGGGCTGCTTCCAGTTCAGAGAATGGGTCTACGTCCGGCTCCGAGTCTGCCCATGCTTCGGGCTCTGAGTCTAGCCATGTTTCAGGGTTCGAGTCTGCCCATGCTTCAAGGTCCATTGCTAAATCAGCCATAGGGTCCGGAGAAAATGAACAAGCATCCTTGTTTGATGAAGCCACTAGCTCGGAGTCAGTACTAGCATCACGGAATGATGACCCTACTCCAGTGGCCAATGAGACAAATAGATGGTGTGTTGAGGGGCAGTGACAGATCTATTGTGATGCTAAGATGCTCAACGAAAAGGAGAATATGGCTTGATTGATCACTGATGAGCGTAGAGTCCTCACTGGGAGCTTGCATACCGTACCAGAGATACACCGGTTGTTCAAACTACACAAGTGCGACTGGATGGCCCAAGCACCTGGGACATACAACGAGGATATTGTGCGGGAGTTTTATGCTTCCTATGCTGCCACTCTCCTAGGGTCGATTTCCAAACGGACCAAGCCAACAGAACAGGATCCTCTCACTTCCACCATGGTCCGAGGGTGTCCGGTAGACATTTCACGGGTTACTATCAGTCGACTTTTCTATGGCCCTATCATCGATCACTCTTGGTCACTAAGCATAGCAGAGTTTGATTACTGATGGGACATTGTGCATGGCGGTGCTTTCCAGAGAAATGTTGAGCAGAGGGAGGCTGTTACACTATGGTTGGCTAAATACATTGCTGCAGATGGCGAGTGTGCGGAGTGGGTCACCACACCATGGTTGGGTATCCGAAAGGCCACATTAAATTTTGTGGCCAAGTTCTTCTGGTTGTTGGTGCGTAACAGGGTGTCGCCTACAAAAGCTGACAACCAACTCACATGGGACAGAGCTGTCATGGTTGCAGCATTAGTAGCAGAATTGGAGATTGACTTTTCCCGTATGCTACTGGTAGAGATTCACAAAAGGGCGTTCAAGACCTCCACTATTTACCCCTTTCCATGTTTGATTTTCCAATTCTGCAGGGACTCTGCAGTACCAATATAGAACTATGATAGGTTGATCCACCCTACTGGGACTTTGGATATAGGCCTCATTCGAGATGGGGAAAATGTGGCGGCACCTCACAGAGAGCCCCAGGTTGAGGTACCTCCCTTGGGCGCAGATCTTGCAGACACGGTGGAGCAGGCACAGGGCGGTGAACCTATTATACCATACCACACCGATACTGTCCCTACCTCCTCTTCTCAGGCAGCTAGTAGGGCTCCTAGCTCATCCAGGTCCACATCACCGTCAGGAGCTGTTGTTGTCCCGTTTGCCAGAGTACAAAAATTAGAGGCTCAGATGGCCACGCTGCTACACCACATCCAGCCTTAGATGCAAAAGTCGATAGTAGAGTCTGAGACCAGGGTTGAGAAAAGGGATGTAAAGCAGACAAAGCAACAGATCCAGGCAGTTCCTAAATGCCTAGATGCGTTTTAGTTGAGGGTTTTGGCCCGACCTATCCCCAACACCGATCTTTTCTCCATCTGGGCAGAGTTGGCTAGTCTCCGAGTTGATGTGTATGCCATTCTTGAGATTTCTGCGAATGAGCTAGAGCATGCACCGATGCTATTGTCTGAGGATACAATTCTTGATACCTTATTTAGGGTGGACGCAGAGACACAGCCCGATCCCACCCATGCTCGTGGCAAGAGGCACCGTTCTAGTCTCCTTCTGAGGTCGTTGATGATGGTCGAGCTAGAAAAAGGGAGTGTAAGCAGGAGGAGCAGGCTAGGAGAACATCGATATTAGATGAGGAGTTGCGCCATAGAAAGGTGCTCGAGGCTGCTGTTGGGATATCAAGTTTTGTGCCCGTGAGGATTGATGTGAGCACCACTGGTGGTGCAGTTAGAGTGGCGGATAACACTACTGATGGTGTTGTCCTTGTTGATGCGGGCACTACTGAGGGTGATCCGAGTGTTGATCCAGTAGGCTCCGAGAAACCTGACCCACCTGCTTGTTGATAGGTCTTCGGCACTTAGCGCCACAGGTTTGCTCCACCCAATATATTACTCTTTTTATGTTTTTTGTGCATTGGGGATAATTGCACCATATTTGTTGGGGTGGGGTAAATGGATTACCAGTGATAGGGTGAAGTCTGAGTAATCCAACTCATAATCCTCTCTTGGGGTTTTCTTGCCTGTGTTCTTTTTCCCCAAGAGACTGTTTAATTTCTATTGAACTGGCATGTGTTTGGATCGTATGTGTAAAAGCATGAAAAAGAATGAAGCATGATGGCTTATGAAAAATGATACCCGTCCAAATTTTGTGATGTGTGATAGAATTTGTAGGCTAAGATAACTTAAATGTGTTGGCTCTAAGTATGACATGATAATGAATCAACTTGATGGCATGACTTAAGTTAAAACTTGAACTGGTAATCTAATAATCTGATAATGAAACTATGTACCAAGAGTTTGTGAGAATAGTTTATTGTTCAAACAGTTTTTGTGCAAATCTAGAACTTGCCAGGTTAGTCATGCTAAGACAATCTACTCTAGAGGCAAGGAAATGATTATATGCCCTTGTTCTGATAAGTCCACAAATTGCTTAAAAGAAGAATCCAACCAAATGAAATAAAAGCTCCCTTTGATCCAAATGCTTTGAGCCTAAATTAGACCATTTCTTTCTAAACCCGTAACTCACCTTCCCATAATCTACTATGTTGGCCCCGGTCCCTCCTTGGACATGTGCACCTCGACTTAGGCCAAAAGCCTAAGTTGAGGGTGGCTAATGTAAAAAGTAACTTCAATCTTGGCCCTAATCCGACATCGGGTATTGTGCACCTCAACCAATGGAAAATTCATAAGTTGAGGGTGGCTATGAAAGAGGAAACCGGAATAAAAATGGGTATGAAAAGAATTTGATGTTGGAAAAGAGAAAAAGAAAAGAGAGGAAAGGATGTGACTTGTTGAAAGCTAAAGAAAAAAAATAAAATGCAAGAAAAAGATGAAAGTGAAAAATAAAGATCTACAAAGTCTAAAGTCATATCCATGGTTGAAGAAAATCAAGGGAAAGAAGGTAAAATGGTAGGATGGAAAAAATAGGGAAAAAGAGGTTGAAAGCCTAGTGTAATATTAAGGAGGGCAAAAAGTCACTAAGAAGTACCCAAATGTACCACACCTGACCCTGAGCCTACGTTACAAGCCAAGAAAGTCCTATAGTGATCCTAGAATCTAGTTTGGAGAGTCTAAGCAGTGAAAATAAGGGCAAGCCTAAGGTATTGAGCACTAACTGTACTTGAAGTTACTTCTGAGTGTGAGTGTTGAATGAATCCTTGTACTCAAATTCATATTCATTGTGTGAAAAAAGGATTTTGTTTGAAGTAAGGGCACAAGTTACATTGTCGGAAAGTTGGTACCTTGGTGATAGTGAAACAGTGTATGTTGTGTGTTAGTTGGTCGATCTTTGTCATATTTTAATCCTCATGAATTAGCTTGTCGAATCTAAGAGAACATATTTTGTACTCGAGAAGAGAGTTGGGATAGAGAGCCATGTGATTGCTTGTGCTTAAATTGCTTGCTTCTATACAAGTGTCGTTTAGAGTCTTAATACGTCGCTTGAGGACAAACAACAAATTTAAGTTGAGGGTGTTCATATACTGTGAGTTTACGGTATTTTTAATACATTTCACTTAAAAGTTGTGTGTGTTTAGGGCCTTTTTGTATTAGTTTTTATGTGTTTTTATTGTGTTTTTGTAAGAAATATGTTTGGACGCAGAAATAAAGAGACAACTGAAAGATGTGCAGAAAAGGGCATCTACGGTGGTGATCTACGGACCGTATATCTATTCACACTCCGTAGATGGTGATCATAGATTAGCAGGCAAGGAATGGAAGGCAAATTAGGGAAATTTGACCCAACTGTGGAACCACGGTGATTTACGGACCGTACTGCTGATCCGTAGAATGATATTGCGCGAGTTCCAGTACCTGATTTTTAAAGATTCTAAGTGTGGAGCTACGGAGATGGATTGATGGACCGTAGATCGATCTATGGTACGTACTGGTGGTCCGTCGTTTTCTTCCGAGAAATTGAGTTTTGGAAGCTGAAAATATTGCCTAAGTCCTGGGTGATTGAAGGGACTCACGGACCGTAGATCCATTGACGGACTGTGAGTCAGTCTCATGGAATGAAGACGCGTACCCGAACATAATTTCCTTATTTTGTTTCCTTTTAGTTAGGACTTATTTTTCTATATATAGGGCATGTAAACCTCGTTTTTGGGGGTTAGACTTTATTACTTTAGTTCTACTTTGTGACTTTGAATTTTTATTTTTGCAAACCTAGCAATTCTTGATTTCCTAAGTTGGTTTTGAAGGTTTTGGTTTTGAAATTCAAGTTGAAATTCCGGGTTTGTTATTCTCAATTACGTAAGTTCATATTTCTTTCATCTAAAACAATGAATTGTGCTCATATGATTATGGGTAACTAAACTCCACAACTAGGGTTGTGGGAATCATGAGCAATTAACAAAGTATGAATAGTAAACAAACAATTCTTGAATAGTGTTTTGCATGCATTGATAATTCTTTCGTTTAAAAGTCTTTTTAACGGTGCGCAACGTTAGAACTCACCTTGTTTCTACTTGCCAGACTAAGGAGGTAATAAACAAGAAAAGATTTATCAATATAGATTTAGTGTGATACTATCTAAAGTCTAGTGTTGATTGGTGCGAAGTAATAACTAAGCCAAACATCCATGTGATGTCTAATATGAGGTAAATGTAAGAGTTAGTAAATTATACACACGTAACCGGACCAAGGTGCGGGGTGAAATTCTCTATATGCCGGACCAAGGATTTAGACATACCTAGCTTATCACTTTGCATGTAGTATACTAGGAAAGGATTGCTATTACTAGGATTACTGCGTTATGAGCTTGTGGGGAACACGTATACCCTAGTTGATTCTCTCATCTTGATAACAACCAAAATTGACTTTTGTTTACTGATTACTTACTGAATTCTTACAATTTGTTTCACAAATCCCCCCCCCCCCCTTTAATTACTTGTTTCTGGAAGTAATTTGACTAAACGAATATAATTGTTGGTTAAAGTTAAGTCTAAATCATTTTCCTTGTGGGATCGACCCAAACCTACAAGTTGGGTTCTTTACTTGATAACGATCGTTTATGCTTCTTTAGGAAGGTATAATTTGAGCGTATCAACAGAGACATCCATGGTAGCTCCTAGTGGACCCACTATGTCTGAGGTGACTCCGGGTACTGAGGCCCTGATAGATGGAGCGACTGAGTAGACATGATCCCTTTTTACCTCACTCCCTGTCTTATTTTTATTGACTCTTTGATATTATTTGCTTGCATTTGAGGACAAATAGCTTTTATTTGTGGTAGGGTGAGACCCACCTTTTGTGATTATTGTTTTGGTTATATATTTGGGTTTATGAGCTATTATTGTGTTTAGCACTGTTTTTGTGGATGATTGAGCTTGTGGCTCCTTGTGTTAATTGTAAATGATTTTTGGACCCTTCCGAAAAATGTGGCTGTTCTCTTGCAAATTTGAGTATCGGTCTTGATCAATACCGATGACTTGAATAGTGCTCATAATCGAACAAATATGAATGTGTGGCTACGATGAGGCCAAATGGAGTTGCATACGCAATATGTGAAATTTTTGCATCTTGTTGTAACTAGCCAATTATCAAATTGAGTCTTTTGTGATGAACATTGCACTGTAGCAAAAGTGTGGAGTCTTGTTTAACATTGGTGTCAATGCCTTGTGTGTGATGAGCTTACCGTGAACCATGTGTGATGACACCTATAATTTGCCCCGTTAGTCCGGTTGACTGAGTGAGGCAACCTCTTGACATAATCTAAGGCAACTTTGAAAAGTGTGAAATAATTTTACATGATACCTCTTTTGTGGCCTACCTTCTGAGTGGGTGATCCTTGCTTGAACACCTTTTGAGCCTTAGCATTTCCTTGGAAGAAACTTGATGAAATTGAGACATTTTTTTTATCCCTTCACCCTTAATCCTCATAAGATGTGGTTTGTGTGAATAACCCACTTAGGCCAAAAGCCTAAGTTGGGGGTGTGGTGCAAAGAGAAGGTAAATCAAGAAGTGAAAAGAAGTCCCCCTTTCCCATGGATTTGAAAAAAAATGGAACCCCTCCACACAAAAAAAAGGAGAGAGAAGAGAAAAATGAAAGAAAATAAGACTGAAAAAGAACAAAAAAGTTTGTGAAAATGCAAAGAAAATGGGGTGTCCGGTATTCCATGGAAAGTGAATAATGGGGTGACCTATGAACATAACTGAGAATGATGAAGAAAAGGAAAGAAAGTGTTGTTCATACCACTGTAACGACATGTTCCTGTCATTATAGAAATGCCAACGGGGGGAAATTGGGGCTGGAAAAACTTTTCGTAGTATTTGAATTTTTCCAGCCTTGTCCAGATTTGGAGGAAATTGGAGTCACTAAGGTGTAGGGAAATCTGGTAGCAATCGGGTGGATCATTTATAATTTTGATTGCATGGATAGTTTGATAACTCGTTAAGGAATTCGTACGAATTAACAGAATTGAATTTGGGTAAGTAGATCTCCGGGAATAGATATTAGCGTAAAGGACATTTTCTGATCGTCGTGGGTTAGAGGAGTGTTGCGAGTTAGGGCTTTGGAATTCCTTTAATTAGCTCTCTGGTTCAGTTTGTGCCGCCTTGGCGGGAGTGTGGCCGCTCTGGCGGGGCCGCTACAGCGGGATATGGGGCGTTGTGGCAGGTACGACGAGACTTAAAATCGTAGGTGAAAGACGAATAGTCACTGGTTCAAAAATGCCGCATTGGCAGGCACTTGGATCACTCTGGCGACATCGCTACAGCTAGGTGAGGGCCGATGTGGCAATAAGTGAGCTTTTCACTTCCCGAATCCATTATTCGATCTGTAGAACATAATAGAATGGGTCAATATTGATGGGGGAGGGTTTTGATATATATATTCTATGGTGAAAGCAACCCTAAATTGGTTAGTTGGGATCATGGATTGATCTAGGGTTCACAAAATTGTTATAGTTTCAGGTAATTAGCGATTGTTTGTTGATTCCCGTGTTATTGTGATTGTTTGTAGACCAAGAACAAGCGGAACAAATTTGGAAAGGGAAGGATCAAGTTTCTTAGGATTTCAAGCTTGTTTCGAGGTAGGTGATGGCTATGATTCTATGTTTCTATGATGTATGTTTTTTCTTGCTTCATTATGATACTTGTATATGTATGAATGTTGCAAAGTTATTCACGCCTTTTGTAAATGAGATAGATTAATTATCATTGCCATGAAATCATGACTTAATTGTATGATTTTGATGATGTACTTGTGATTGTGATTGTGGTGTGTGAATGGGATCGATTGCCACATTCTGACATAATTAACTTGGATCGGATTGCCACGTTCCGGCATAACTATTAGATTGGATTGCCATGTTCTGGTATAATTATGGGATCGGTTGCCACGCTTCGGCATAAATATAGGATCGAATTGCCACATTCCGACAAGCTAACTGTTTGGGTTTGGGTTCCGTGAGAGGACCATTGAATTGGGTTCCATGAGAGGACCAATGAAGTGATGTAATATGTGAAATGCGTTGTTGATTCTTCATGTTGATAATGTTGTAGATGTTGATATGTATGCTTGTGATTATAATGTTGTTTGACTTGTTTATGTTGCACTAGTAGGATAGTCGCGTGATCCTACCAGTACATTATGGTTGTGTACTGATTTTGCAATTGCTCTTATTTTTGTTGAGTACAAGACATCTTCACGCGACTATTGATAGACCTCGCTTAGAAGATTAGTGATCGTCACTTAGTATTTAAGGGTGAGCCAATTCGTCCGGGCTACCATGAAATTCTCTTTCTTCTATGTCCATCATATCCGGACTTAGACAATTATTTTAGTTAGTTGATTAGTTCATTAGTATCTTCTTGTTTAGACTTGGATCATTGTTAGATGTTTTGATACATTGACTTTCAGGTTCTAGGTCTATCTTCTGCATTATTAATTATTAGATCTTTTGTTGAAGCTATGAGAACTTTTGTTTAGCATTTATTTATGTTTTCCTATGTTAAATGCCTTAGTTTTTGGATTAGTAGCTTGGTTTGAGTTGTAGTAGTGGTTCTCCCACTTGAGTGTTAGTATGGGTGCCAATCACGACGGTCTGGGTCGTGAAAAAGTTGGTATCAGCCTAGGTTCATTGATCTCGATGTACCAAAACGAGTCTAATAGTGTCTCACAGAATGGTACGGGACGCCTTTACTTTTCTTCGAGAGGCTATAGGACTTTAGGAAATCTCTATTTTTCTCTTGTCTCTTTTCGTGCTATGACTTGATTCCAATTGGTATCTATTGATTCAAATTTGTATCTAACCTCCTTCACTCTTCTGTCCGTAGATGATTAATACTAGGTATAATTGTGTTAGGCCCGTAGCTCCTGTCAATGCTCTAGTTGAGGAATCTGCAGCAAGAGGTCGCGGTCGAGGCAGAGGTAGATGAAGAGCTAGAGGTAGAGGCCGTGGAAGAGTAGCGCATGCTAAAAATGAAGTACCTGTTGGGAATGTTCATATGAATGAGAACCCTCATGTGCATAATGAGGAGATAGAAGAGGATATTGAGGTTAAAGAGGTTGAGGAAAATGGACAGGAGGAAGAGGTGCCAGTGGAGACTGTGGTTGTTCCTCTCATCAATTCGATGTTAGTTCAACAGATTATGGCGTTCTTGAAAGGGTTGGCTGGTCCTGGAGTGCTTCCATCTGCTCAAGTAACTCAAGCTCCAGCTATTCCCCCTGTTTCTAGCACTGCGCCTAAGATGGGTGTAAATGTAGGTACTGATGCTTTCTTCCATCCTTTGTTGGGTTCTTTTATGACTGGGAACGAGCATGATATGTTGACTAAGTCTTTAAAGCTTAAGCCTCTGGTATTTCTTGGTTCTGAGACTGAAGATGCTTATGAGTTTATCTTAGAGTGTTATGAGAGGCTGCATAAATTGGGTATTGTTCACTAATATAGGGTTGAGTTCGTGACTTCCAACTTCAAAGTGAGGCTAAGCAGTAGTGGAGAGCTTACATGGAGTGCAGATCTTCTACTTTACCTCCGCTTACTTGGACCTAATTTCATGCTCTGTTTCTAGAAAAGTATGTCCCCAGAACTTTGAGGGATTGCAAGAAGGATGAGTTTATGGCTCTAGAGCAAGGTGATATGTCTGTGGCTGCTTATGAGGCCAAGTTCCATGCTTTATCCAGATATGCTACGCAATTGGTTCCTATTGAGGAGGATAGAATCCGATTATTTATTAGAGGTTTGAATTATGAGTTGCAAGTATTATCTGTTCATATGACTTATGCAGGAAGGAATTTTAATGAGGTGACAGATTATGTTAAGAAAGTGGAGAGGGTGAGGCGAGACGGTCAAGCTAAGGCTCGGGAAAAAAGGGCAAAGAATTCAGGTAGCTTTCAAGGCTCTTACTCTAAGGGGTCTGGAAGGCCAACACTTGCAGCCAAGCCAATTCAGTCTGTTATGCCCGCTTCTACAGGTAACTATTTGGGAACTCCATCTTAAAATTATCAGGATAGTCATAGTGTCGTGCCTGCGACGGGCAGCAGACCATCTTGTGATCGTATTTGCTACAATTGTGGTGAACTTGGGCACATGAGGAGAGATTGCCCCCATTCGCGTGTGTTTGAGCTCGCACAGTGGCCTTCTAGAGCAGTTGTACCCACGGGGAATGGAAATAATAGTAGAGGTTGCTCAGCATGGTTGTGGAGGCACAGTAAATGGAAATGGTAATGGAGGTTGGGGTAACGCCCAACCAGGCAGAGAGGTGGCTCATCTTGACGATAGAGCTCAATGTTATGCTTTTCTGGGCAAGAATGAGGCGGAGGCATCTGACGCAGTGATCACAGGCACTATTCTTGTCTACGACCGGATGGCTAATGTGTTATTTGATATGGGTTCTACCTATTCTTATGTATCTGTGCGATTTTCCTCCGAGTTTAATATGATTTGTGATGTACTTGATGCCCTATTCGTGTTTCTACCCCTGTTGGAGAGTCAGTCCTAGTCACCCATGTCTATCGTGCTTATCCTGTTTTGTTTATGAGTTTTCAGACTTGGGCTGATTTGGTGATTTTGGGTATGATTGACTTTGACATAATCTTATACATGACTTGGTTGTCTCCCTATTATGTTCTGCTTAATTGTAATACTAAGTATGTAACTCTAGAAATTATGGGAAGGGGTGTACAAGCCTAAGCAAGCTAAGATTATATCCTCCATTCGGGATAGTAAATTAGTAAAGTAGGGTTGTTTGGCTTATTTGGCTCATATTAGGAATGTTGAGATTGAGACTCCATCCATTGGGTTTATTCCTGTAGTGTCTGGAATATTTAGTGAAGTGTTTCCAAATGATTTGTCTGGTATGCCTTGGAATAGAGATATAGATTTTTGCATAGATTTAGAGCCTGGTAAGGCTCAAATCTAAGAGCTTCTTGATAAGGGATTTATTCGCCCTAGTGCTTCCCCATGGGGTGCTCTAGTTTTGTTTGTTAAGAAAAAGGATGGTAGTATGAGAATGTGTATAGATTATCGGTAATTAAATAGAGTCACTATTCGAAACAAGTATCCCTTGCCTCAAATAGGTGACCTTTTTGACCAATTGCAAGGGGCAGCAATTTTCTCTACGATTCGGTTACCATCAATTAAAAAATAGACCGGAAGATGTGCCTAAGACAGTATTTAAAACTCGATATGGGCACTATGATTTTTTGGTTATGTCTTTTGGTTTGACCAATGTGCCTGTAACTTTCATGAGTTTGATGAATTGTGTTCAAGCCATTTCTTGATTCCTTTGTGATAGTCTTTATTAATGATATTTTGATTTATTCAAAAAATGAAGAAGAGCTAATGTTGTGGTAGGCGCTTTCAGTCGAAAAACGGTAAGTATAGGTAGCTTAGCTTACTTGAGTGTAACCAAGCGACCTTCGGCCAAAGAAATTCAGACCTGAAAGTCTAAATTCATGCAGTTGGGCATCTCTGAAAGAGACGAGGAGTTAGCTAGCATTGAAGTTAAGGCCACGTTCATTGAGGAGAGCAAGGCCAAACAATTTGAGGGTGAAAATTTGAACGAACTCAAGGAGAAAATGGCAAACGGTAAGACACAAAAGACCACTCTTGATGCGGATGGTGTACTCGGTGTTAAAGGGAGGATTTGTGTTCCTCGAGTTGATGACTTGATTCAAAAATTGTTGGCAGAATCTCAGGGTTCGCGATATTCTATTCATCCGAGTGTGACCAAGATGTATAGAGATCTAAAACAAATTTATTGGTGGTCGGGCATGAAGAAATACATAGCGGAGTTTGTGGCTAGTGAAGTATGGCATCAAAGGCCTGTAGATTTACTTCAAAAAATGCCAATTCCGGAATGGAAGTGGGAAATAATAGCTATGGATTTTGTGGTTGGCTTCCCAAGACTTTGGGGAAATTCAATTCTATTTGGGTAGTGGTGGATAGATTTGTAACATCTCACAACTAGAAAGAACAAGAAGGAAGTTTAAAATCTGGAAATAGTTACTTTTGTAAAGAATGAGGAAATCTGGAAATTTTTAAGTGAAAAAATGATTTTTTGGTCAACTTCAAATGATCAATACTCCTAGGTCATGATGAATTAGGTGTAGTTCTTGATATGGTTGGACAGATCTTGGAATGATCTTTCTAACGCCGCCAAGTTTACGCGATTCTAAGTTTGTATGAGTGAGTTGTGCCCTTTGGAAGTTGGGTTGTTGGATTAAGGAAATGTCCAATCCGGAATTTTAAGGGGCATTTTAGTCTTTTCATTGCCCTATTATTTTAATCCCTTTTTAAGAGTTTAGTATGGGTCAAATCAGATTTTACTCAGTTTTAGAATTTGGAATTTCACTCTAGGGCTAAGGAGAAAGAAGAAGGAGGAAAGGGTAATTCATCAAGATCGATCAAGAAAGTTGGTATTTTTGCCAAGGGTTCACTTCTACCAGGTATGTGAGTCTTTCATAGCATTGGGTTCGTTCACCCACGCGTCAAGCATGTTTAATTCAAAAAAAATTGTCCTAAAAGAATTTGAAAGTTGATGTTCTTGACATGTATTCTTGAATTTGAATGTTGTTCTTGAATTAGGATGAATTGAGGAGTTTCTGAGATATTTGAGTCGAATTATAGAGTTGTTTTGAGTTAGGTTCTTGAGTACATATGCTGGGTTTTGGAATCTATAATGAATTCGAGAAAAATATTCGAGTTTAAGGGAATTGGGGTTGTAAAACAGAGAAGGAAAAAGTCGAGCGTGATCTGGCACGCAAGTCCGCGACGCGGACTTGATCTCCCAGTGACCAAAACGTATCTCCGCGTCGTGGTTAAGACGCGGACTCCTCTATCTCAAAATTCAATTTCACGAGTAATTATTTAAAACACCTCCGCATCGCGGACTTGTTCCAAGACGGTGTTTTCGGGACTTTTCTCATGTTTAGCTATTTAAGATCATTCCTAAACATCATGTGATCCTTTCTATCACAAATCTTAATCCTTGAATCCATAATTCAATTCAAGGATCAGTTAAGAGTCAAGTGAAGATCAGTTAATAGTCAAGTTAAGATAAGTTCTTAAAGTTTTCCAAGAGTCTTTCACAAATGTTTTAAATTTGTTTTAAGACTTAAGTGTTGAGTTCAGTAAAGATGTAAAGTTGAAGTTCTTTTTTTCAAAGAAGTATATGGGGACTATGTATTCTCAAAGATATTTAAAAATGTTTTCACATTTAAATAAAAACAAAAACAAAAACTAAGATTTCCAAAGAGCTTTTGGGCTAGTTTTTAGAAAAGAGTAGTTGCTTTCTAAATGAAGCAAGAGGGGAAACTTTGATTTCCAAGATAGCCTTTGAGCTAAGTTTTTGAGAACTAATCTCAAATCACAGAAGAAGTATGTTTTTTAACATAAGAGCTATTATATTTTGGGAGTAGTATTGAGCACCGAATTGGGGGCGAGCTTGAGTTCAGATAACTCATATCTCCATAAAACCATGTAGCCACCATGGGGATAAAAGGGTCATACTTTTTAAATGAACCCTTTTCACAATAGACTAATGGATCCACTTAGTAGTTCAGGTCCTATACCTCTGACCGGGTATAGGATGCACTGGCAGCGTGAGATAGATCACTGTATCATCACTATAGCTCTTATATGATGGTTGTCGGTTAGAGAAACTCCCACACAAAATTTATTGTATTTTTACATACATTTTAGAGTTATGTTGTATCCTTGTATATACACAGAGTTGACATCATGTTTTTAAACAGCTTTTCTTTATATTGCACTTGTTTTAAACTGCTTTATATTGAAATGAGTTCAGTTAAGTATTCATGAGTTGAGCAGATCTAAGGTAAGTGTTTCTTTCAGATTCCCTTTAAAGCCTATGTTTTTTTAGCATTCCAACTCGCATACTCGTACATTCAATGTCCTGATGTCAGTCGGTCTGCATCATCTTATGATGCAAACACAGGTAACTAGGATTGGCATTCCAGCGCACCATTGATCCAGTGAGCAGTTCAGATTCAGTTAGTGAGCCTCTTTGCATTTCGAAGGATCTATTTTCATTACTTTCTAGTTAGTTCATTAGGATGTTGTGGGGTTTGTCCCAACATCCATCTTAGTTGTTTTAGAGGCTTCATAGACAGTCAGATGTTGGTCCTTTGAGTCTTTTCATTATCATTTCTTATTGTTAAGACTTGGGTTGCCACTTTTGGCCAAGTTGAATATTTAACCTTTAAGCATTCTTAGTTATTTTAGTTTTGAGTTCAGTTAAGTGCTATTTATCTTTATTAATATGCATATTGTCTTCCGCTGAGTTACGTAAGTCAGGCCAAGGGTTCGCTTGGGGCCAGCAATGGTCTTCGAGTGCCAGTCCCGCCCAGGGTGTAGGCTCGGGGCGTGACAAACTTGGTATCAGAGCACAGAGTCCAGGAGTCCTAGGGAGTCTATGAAGTCGTGTTTGTAGAGTCCTAGTTGTCGGTGTGAAGCACGCCACATATATAATTAAGAGGCTGCAACATTTAGGAATTCCTTCACTTCTTTCACACTCATTTCGTGCGTTAGAGGTTATCTCTAAAAAGTTTCCCTCTAATTCATGCCTGCGCGTGCTTTCAGATAATCATGCCTCCACGAAGAGCAGTCAGAGGTCATCCAGCTAGGAGGAATGTTGAGGAACAAGAGATACCCAATGTACCTGAAGTGCAACCGCAAGGAGAAGTTACTAATGCTGAGTTCAAAGAGGCTATAGGGTTGCTCAGTCAAGTTGTGATCGACCAAGCTGGGCAGCAGAGTGGAGCTCGACAAGAAGAGGCTAACGCTTCAAGGATTCGTGAGTTCTTGAGGATGAATCCCCCAAGTTACACTGGTTCAAGCATTGCAGAGGATCCAAAGAACTTCATTGAGGAACTGAAAAAGGTGTTGGATGTGATGCATATTACTGATACTGTGAGAGTTGAGCTAGTTGTATATCAGATGAAAAGTGTTGCTAGGACATGGTTTGATCAGTAAAAAGGGGGTAGAGCTGAGGATGCACCACTTGTGAGTTGGGCTTGTTTTGAGGAGGCTTTCTTGGAGCGTTTCTTTCCCCGAGAACTGAAGGAGGCTAAGGTACGAGAATTTCTTACCCTTAAACAGGAGTCGCTAAGTGTTCATGAATATGGGTTGAAGTTCACCCAATTATCTTGTTATGCTCTGGAGATGGTTGCGGACATGAGGAATAGAATGAGCTTGTTTGTTGTTGGGCTGTCTCATCTGTCGAGTAAGGAAGGTAGGGCAACAATGCTTATTGGGGACATGGACATTTCGAGGTTGAGATTCTATGTGCAGCAGGTAGAGGAAGAGAAGCTGAGAGATAGAGAGGAGTTCAAGAACAAGAGGGCTAAGATAGGGAACAAGGCCGGGTAGTAGAAAAGTAATGCCAATCGGTCATATTTCCAACAGAAATAAAAAGGACCTGCTCCATCATCTGCTAGTGCACCTGCACCTAGGAACAAAGGTAAGTACAATAGTCAGAATTCTAGAGAAAAACCTGCTTATTCTAAGGGTAGTGTGGCGCAAAGGGGTAATAAGCCTTCTGCATGCGCCAAGTGTGGTGGGAACCACTTAGGTACTTGTCGTGAGGGCTCCACTGGTTGTTTCAAGTGTGGTCAAAATGGGCATTTTATGTGAGAGTGTCCAAAGAACAAGTAAGGTAATGGTAATGGGGGGCAATAGAGCCCAGTCTTCTTTAGTTGATTCATCAGACATAGCTGCACCTAGAAGGGCTACTTCTAGTACTGGCGGAGGAACAAACCGTTTTTATGCTATCAACAGTCGCCAAGAGCAAGATGATTCGCCAGATATTGTCACTGGTATGATCCAAGTCTTTGACTTTACTGTTTATGCTTTGCTAGATCCAGGAGCGAGTTTATCCTTTGTAACTCCATATGTTTCTATTAACTTTGATGTTATACCTGAGCAACTTAGTGAACCATTCAGTGTCTTTACGCCTATTGGTGAGTCTATTCTAGCAGAGAGAGTCTATCGTGCTTGTCCCATTTCTGTCAATCACAAGAGTACCATGGCTGATTTAATTGAGTTAGACATTATAGATTTTGATGTCATTCTTGGTATGGACTGGCTTTATGCCTGTTATGCCTCAGTTGATTGTGGAACTCTAGTAGTCAAGTTTCAGTTTCCAAATGAGCCAGTCTTAGAGTGGAAAAACAGTTCAACAGTGCCTAAGGGTCGTTTCATTTTGTACCTTAAGGCAATGAAGTTAGTTTCTAAGGGGTGTGTCTATCACTTAGTCCGAGTTAATGACTCAAGTGTTGAGGTACCTCTTATTCAGTCAGTTCCAGTAGTAAAAGAGTTCCTAGAAGTCTTTCCTAATGATCTTCCCGGAGTCCCTCCTGAGAGAGAGATAGACTTCTGTATAGCCTATATCTATTCCGCCATACAGAATAGCACCAGCAGAGTTGAAAGAGTTGAAAGATAAATTAAAGGATCTTTTAGATAAGGGCTTTATTCGACCAAGTGTCTCACTTGGGGTGCTCCGATCTTATTTATGAGAAAGAAGGATGGTTCCCTTAGGATGTGTATAGACCACCATCAATTGAACAAGGTTACCATCAAAAATAAGTATCCTCTTCCGAGAATTGATGATCTTTTTTATCAGCTTCAAGGTACATCCTATTTCTCAAAAATTGACCTCAGATCAGGCTATCATCAGTTAAGAGTAAGGGAATGTGATATTCCAAAGACAGTTTTCAGAACTCGATATGGTCATTATGAGTTTTTGGTAATGTCCTTTGATTTGACTAATGCACCAGTAGCGTTTATGGATCTTATGAATAGAGTCTTCAAACCTTATTTAGATATGTTTGTTACCGTCTTCATTGATGACATACTAATCTATTCGAGGAATGAAGAAGATTATACTAGTCATCTCAGAATAGTTCTTCAGACTTTGAAAGATAAGGAGTTATATGTTAAGTTCTCTAAATGTGAGTTTTGTCTTGAGTCTATGGCATTCTTAGGCCATATTGTATCTGGAGAGGGAATTAAAGTTGATACTCAGAAAATTGAGACAGTGCAGAATTGGCCTAGGCCTACATCTCCAACTGATATTAGGAGTTTCTTGGGTTTGGCTGGCTATTATAGAAGGTTTGTAGAAGGGTTCTCGTTCATTTCATCCCCTTTGACCAAGTTAACTCAGAAGATAATTAAATTTCAATGGTATGAAGCTTGTGAGAAAAACTTTCAAGAATTGAAAAAGAGGTTGACTACTTCCCAGTTTTGACCTTACCAGAAGGTACTCAAGGTTTTGTGGTGTATTGTGATGCATCTAGAGTTGGTTTGGGTTATGTGTTAATGCAGAATGGCAAAGTTATAGCTTATGCCTCCAGATAGTTGAAAGTTCATGAGAAGAACTATCCAACCCATGACTTAGAGTTGGGTGATGTGGTATTTACTTTGAAGATATGGCGTCACTATTTGTATGGTGTTCATGTTGATGTATTCACTGATCACAAGAGCCTTCAATATGTGTTCACTCAAAAAAGAGCTTAATCTCAAACAAAGGAGGTGGTTGGAATTACTCAAGGATTATGACATGAGTATTCTTTATCACCCAGGTAAGGCTAATGTTGTTGCTGATGCTTTAAGCAGGTTTTTTATGGGTAGTACCACCCAAGTTGAGGAAGAAAAGAGAGAGTTAGTGAAAGATGTGTGTAGACTTGCATGCTTAGATGTCCGACTGATGGATTCCACAGAAGTAGGAATAGTAGTGATGAATGGAGCTGAATCATCATTAGTGTCAGAAGTGAAAGAAAAGCAAGACCATGATTCCATTTTGCTTGATTTAAAGGCAAATGTTCATAAGCTAAAAGTATTAGATTTTGAACAAGGTGGATATGGTGTGCTGAGATATCAAGGAAGGTTATGTGCACCTATGGTGGATGGACTTCAAGAGAGGATCATGGAGGAAGCTCATAGATCCAGATATTCCATTCATTCGGGTTCCACAAAGATGTATCGTGACTTGAGAGAGGTGTATTGGTGGAATAGTATGAAGAAGGGCATTGCAGAATTTGTTGCTAAGTGTCCAAATTGCCAACAAGTTAAAGTAGAGCATCAAAAGCCCGGTGGTTTGGCTCATATTACAGAACTTCCAGAATGGAAGTGAGAGATGATTAATATGGACTTCATCACAGGTTTACCAAGGTCTCGCAGGCAGCATGATTCTATTTGGGTGATTGTGGATCGAATGACCAAGTTAGCCCATTTTTTGTCGGTGAAGACTACTTATTCAGTAGAAGATTATGCCAGGTTGTATATTCAGGAGGTGGTAAGACTTCATGGAGTCCCAGTCCCCATTATTTCAGATAGAGGTGCGCAATTTACTGCATAGTTTTGGAAGTCATTCCAAAAGGGTTTGGGCTCAAAGGTGAACTTAAGTACCGTATTTCATCCCCAGACAGATGGGCAAGTAGAGCGCACCATTCAGACTTTAGAGGATATGTTGAGGGTGTGCGTGATCTATTTCAAAGGTAATTAGGATGATCATTTACCTCTCATCGAGTTCGCTTACAATAACAGTTACCACTCTAGCATCCAGATGGCTCCATATGAAGCTCTTTATGGGAGAAGATGCAGATCTCCTATTGGATGGTTTAAAGTTGGTGAAGCAGGGTTGATAGGACCAGATCTAGTTCATCAAGCTATAGAGAAGGTGAAAGTGATTCAAGAGAGGTTGAAAACGGCGCAGAGTCGTTAGAAAACCTACACTGATGTTAGGAGAAGGGCGTTAGAGTTAGAAGTAGATGATTGGGTATATCTAAAGGTTTCACCCATGAAGGGTGTTATGAGGTTTGGTAAGAAGGGGAATCTTAGTCCCCAGTTTATTGGACCTTATCGAATAACCAATAGGATTGGCAATGTAGCTTATTAGTTGGAGCTACCACAAGAGTTAGCAGTGGTTCATCCGGTATTTCAGGTCTCCATGTTGAAGAAGTGCATGGGCGATCCTTCATTGATTATACCAACTAAAAATATTGGGATCAAGGATAGCTTATCTTATGAGGAGATTCCCGTTCAGATTCTAGATCACCAAGTTCGCAAGTTGAGAACAAATGAGGTAGCATCAGTCAAAGTCCTTTGGAGGAACCAATTTATTGAGGAAGCTACTTAGGAGGCTGAGGAGGATATGAAGAAGAGATATCCACATCTCTTTGAATCCGAAGAAAGTGCAGATCAAGGTACTAATTTTCTTCTTAGTGCTCTTTAAATTATGAGTGAGCATATTGTTTGTTTGCATTTGCTTAATGGGTGTCTGAATTTGATGTTACACCCTAAGCTTAGTAAGAGTAATCTCATTCGAGGACAAATGTTACCAAGGGGGAGATATTGTAACATCTCGCAACTAGAATGAACTAGAAGGAAGTTTAAAATCTGGAAATAGTTACTTTTGGAAAGAATGAGGAAATTTGGAAATTTTTAAGTAAAAAAATGAGTTTTTGGTCAACTTCAAATGATCATAACTCCTATATCAGGATGATTTATTTGTAGTTCTAGATATGGTTGGAAATTTCTTGAAATGATCTTTCCAACACCGCCAAGTTTGCACGATTCCGAGTTTGTATGAGTAAGTTATGCCTTTTGGAAGTTGGGCTGTTGGATTAAGGAAAGTCTAATCCGGGTTTTGGAAGTGTAAATTTATTTTTTTTTCTTACCTAATTATTCTAATTCGTTTTTAGGGGTTAATTGGGGTAAAACAAGATTTTTAGTCAGTTTAGAAAAGTTAGAGTTCACGCTAGGGCTTGGAGAAAAGAAAAAGGAGGAGAAAAGAGAAGAGAAATCAAGAATCGCCAAGAAACGTTCGAGCTTTGCGTGTGGATTTAGTATTCAGTTTAGTTAAGTGTTATTGATCTTTATTAATATGCATATTGTCTTCCGCTAAGTTAAGTAAGTTAGGCCAAGGGTTCGCTTGGGGCCAACAATGATCTTCGAGTACCAGTACCGCCCAGGGTGTAGGCTCAGGGCGTGACTAGATTGACCAAGTCAGCCCATTTTATTCCGGTAAGAATAGATTATAATGCTGAACAATTGGCTAAGATTTATGTGAAAGAGATAGTGAGGCTGCATAATGTGCCCCGTTCTATCATCTCAGATCGTGGTACCCTATTCACCTCCAAGTTTTGGAGAAAATTGCATGATGAATTGGGCACACAACTCACCTTTAGTACAGCCTTTCTTCCACAGACGTATGGACAATCTGAGAGGACTATTCAAGTGTTGGAAGACATGTTGAGAGCATGTCACTACAAAAAAATCAGCATTTAGCGACCGACGAAATCCATCGCTAATCTATGATATTCCGTCGCTATATCGGTTTAGTGACAGATTAGCGATGGATTGTCAGTTGTTACTATTTCGCTCGTTAATAATCTCTTAGTGACGAAAAAATGAGTTCCGTCGCAAGTTTAGTGACGTCTTAGAGACGAAAGATATTCGTCGCCACATTTTAGTGACGGATTAATCCATCGTTATACTTATATAGTTCGTTACAAATTTCATAATTTATTTGATCATTTTGGATAACTTCGCGGCGGAGTTTCGGTCACTAATTTGTCGCAAAATATTTTGCACAGTTGCCACTGAAAAGTTCGTCGCTAGTCCATCACCAATATCTTTTTTAGAATCGACCAATTAGTCATTAAATTTATTGCTAAAAAAATTCTTTTAAAATAATTTAATTTATTTATTTTAAATCTACACTGTTGAAATAAATTAAATGACAATTATTAAATACCCCTAAAATAACCAACATTCACATGAAATAATACTTAGATTGTTCAAAATATGTACATAGCAAAATTCAAATCACATATTTTTAGTGCAAAACATCAAAACCAATGTATCAACTATTCTTAAAAGCAGCTACATTCATAAACAATTGTTATTGCACAATTTGTAATTTCCAAAACAACAGACAAAATAAAAAATTAAAGCTGCATGGGGACTATGGGATAGCATTGTCGTCATTTGAAACTAAGGGATCAACCTCTTTTCTCATTAGTAGTAGTAGAAGGAGGCACTATGGGGGTCAAAGGTGACGGATTGTCAACGGGAGTAGTCACTTCTTGTACCCTCTCCATAATAATAGGAAGAAAATGATTAGTAAGTGCATGAATCATTCGCTTTACAAATTCATCCATATTTGTTGATGTTGATTGAGAAACTGAAGGTCGTACAGATGATGAGGCACAAAGCTTATGCTTGTAGTAATTTTTTGCTTCAGATCCAAGACCGTATATTCTTCTCTTCTTTTCTCCCCCCGCAGTATGCTTCAGATTGGTCGATATCAGCTTGAGATACCATTTTTTCCCGTAAGATTTCTTCATATGTTTCCTGTAATAAATAGAGGTAAAGAGAGAGCATTAAAGATTAGGAAAAAAATTATATTTGAATGAAAAAACAGAAATACATAACCTTTTAAGCTTATAGTACATTTAAGCTGGTTGATTACTTACAACTTACAATCAGTGAGTTTATTACTTACAGTTGTGACTTGTTTCATTACCAAAGTTAGGTTCGAGACTTGAAGTTCTTACATAATCTGCCTCAGTTTCTTTACCGTTAAACTTGAAGCTTTTTTCAATTATCAAAACGACATAACAAAAAATGGTGAACTTTAACATCAATACACAAATCGATCCTTAGTCAATCACTTGCCACTTAACCTTCCAGTACACATATAGCATGTTAAATGACCCTCACTCTTTAAGGCCAAGAAAATCATTTTCCCAGGACAAAACTAGTAACCAAATCCAAGTTGCAATAACAAATCCTTCAGGCCACATTGGTCTCCAACAAACACATGAGGAGACAAGTAACAAATTCGATATGGACAATGAATTTCCTACAATACCAACTGAGTAGCTTCAAGGGATCAGACTGAATAGCACAGAACAAAGACAATGCTAACCAAAAAAAAAACTGTGCAGTACCTATGTTCGATACCTCATGCTACTATTATAACTTCTACTTGATTGCAAATAGTAGTTGTGATGCTTGAAATTTGGGTAGACAAGAAAAAAATACTTGAATGTCATTAAAAAAAATTCACTCCACTAATGTTCTGAAAAATGATGCAGTTAGTCTCTAGAAGGCAATATGGCATACCATATGAAAAATCACTTTCTTCCATTGGAGTTTCCTATGATGTGTGAAAGAAATGAGAAAACAGTAAGTCACTTCTTCACTTTACTCTGTCCAGACAGTCAAGAATACATGCTACAACTATATATTGGTCTCCAACAAACACATAAGGAAACAAGTAACTAAGGATGTTCAAGGGATCAGATTTTTTTATTCAATTTCCCAGTAGAGCCTGAATGTTGTATTAATCCTGAAAATTCAGCACCAAACATATACACCACCAAGTCCAATGCTCATCAAATTATATACCACCAAGGCCACAAGGAAGGGATGACTCACAACAAGAATTGAAAACTATAGGTAAAAATAAAGGGAATGTACAATCTACTACTGGTTTACTTAGGCATCCTTAGAGGAGGAAAAAAATATTACTCACCAAATTGAGCACTGTAAATTAATCTAAAGTAACAAAGTTGATGTAAGTCAGTGACATTGCCATGAAAACTGCACAAGTAGAACCCATAATTTACCTGTCTTATTGGGTCTGTGTTGAATTAAAGTGTGGTTCTCTATTGTTAATTGGTGAGTAGTTTTGAGAGGAGATAAGCAAATACAATAGAAAACTAAAGTGTCAACCATTAACAACTATTCAACATTGCAGATTAGAGAACAAAGCTCTAGTCAGACCTCACACTGTGATAAAGGATGATAAAAAATACTCATATCATATGACTTGACTGGCAAAGATAGCTGGGATAATAGCTTTGATTCCAATTTTTTGGACATCAAAAAAACAAAAACAGAGATGCCACATCAACCAACACATCTTCATGTACTAGAAATAAAATGTACCACTATGGATAGACCTCAACAAGATATATATCTATCTCATAAAAAAAACTGTCTAATTAAGGACAAAATAATACCTAACTGTCTTCTTGTATTTTCAGTCAAGATTCCCTTCTAATGAGAATTGACATGTATATTTTTAGATAGGTTTCAAAGTTTTGAACTTACATGGATAACTCGAGAACGCTCATCAACAAAGGATTTTCCATCATGACCATGTGTATGGACGTGCAAATGTAACTCGGCTGGTGTTGGATCCCGACCATTTTTTATTTTTATTTTTTGATATCTGAAAAATCCGTCTGTGACCCGCCCTTTGGACCAATCACAGCCTTCTAAACTCGGTGGATAATAGGCCCTCCCCTCTACCCTTCTCCACTTAAATACCGGGCTTCACTTTGCATGGTGTGGGGATTGAACCTGCGACCTAAGCCACAAATCCTCCACCTTTTGCCACTTGAGCTAGGCCTTGGGGGTGATCCCGACCATTTTTAATAGCCTGTACAGAAGAAAATCACTTTTAGATTCAATCATATCTACTGCATTATGTGTATTTATACTACAAGTCTTTAAATCAGACAACATAAAGATGTTACTTATATAATTTGTGAAATATATACTTACAAGTCTCTTGATAAATTCTCCAATTGAGATAGAGCCACCCGTGTGAGTCCCAACAGCAACTTCACTGCCGCCAAGACGATTCTTTGAATTTGTTTCTGACTTTTTAATAGACTCGTCACTTCCCCAAAGTTGCATCCATCTTTCCCACACATGCTCAGGTACAAAATCTGGCCTGATTCCTTCCCCTTTTATTTGAGAAATGAAATTCTTGTATTTTATTGCTGCCTTATGCAACTAGTGTCTCTTCACTTCACTTTCACTTATGGAAACATCCCAATAGAACTTTTTCTAAAATAAATTTTAAAAGCAATACATTAATATCATATCTATAAATGTGAATACACTTTCCAAATTCACTTGCAATGAAAAGTCATACCTTGAATTCTTTAAAATAACCATCTTTTACATCAGGGTACGGAGTTAGTGGGGATGGAGATAAAACTCCTTCACCGAAAAGTAGAAGGTACACTATCTATCAACATTCGTGAAGTTAACGCTTAAAAGGAGTAGGTGCATTTCCTATCAAGTCTCTCATATGCAACAGACATACTCAATAAATAGAAAGCTTTAGAAGCTACAAAGCTGTTGCAAATGGTTGAAGACTTAAGTCATTCTATCTACATTAAAATTAGGGTAGGGCAACGAAAGAAACATAGCAATAACGACAGCAACTTCTGAACTAAGATCCACCTACAAGACTAGCCAAATAATACAAACAATCAATGCAACTCATGACTATTTTGCACCACAATTTTCCATGTAGTCATTTTCTAAAACAATAAGGGACCTCAATAGATACAACATTTCAATGTTTCTTGGCTGGCAGATCAACTATTCAAAAGTAAAATGACATTGCATCATTTTGATTATTGAAATATTTGCTATACATCTGAGGCAAATATTTAACGGATAAGTATAACAAAATTACATCTAAGGGATAAGTATGAACAAAATTACATCTAAGAATTACCGTGCAGAACTCAAAAAAATAAAGAGCAGGGCTTACTTCGAGTGAATGGCAACCAGATACTAAGGATAATGTTATAGCAGTAGGTACCTGCAATATTTAAACATCAGATATCTTGGTTATTAACATGAAACAACAACAATAGAACAAATAAAAACTAAACACTTAATATGAATGAGTTACTGTCTTGAGTTGCATAAACACTTACCATGAATTCACATAAATGTATCAATGTCTTTAGCGACTAGCATTATTGATCTTGGAGAGTCAATTACTTATCGTCTAGCCCATATATTCATAAATGATAATAACATACCAAATCATTGTAATACCTTTAGCCTAGACTTTAAAGTGTATAAACCAAACCCCACAACCAAACTGATTATTTATACTTTTATGAAGAGCATGTGACTGATCTTAATATGAGAAGCCATGCGGTAGGATCATTCTCTAACACCTAAAACATCATATTCAAAGTGCTATTCTACATGATCCTCTCTGCTTGTTCAATTGGTTGATTATATAAATATGTCTAATTTTTTCAAAATTGCAGTCATGCTTACTTAAAATTGCTTCTTTGTTTTCATGTCATATGATTGTATCTTATCCGCCCAAATGCGAGTGCAGAAGGCTATACCATGTAGGTTTGTCCATATACATAACATTAGTGTCTTCATCTATTTTATTTGCTATTGTTTGGACCTATACCTAATGGCTAATATAATTCCTTTGGCTAAGATGGAGAGACTATTTCAAATATTCTCAGCTTGACAACATCAGATACGAATTACAAAATAAAAAAGAAGTTATATCTCATACAAGTCAAAAGGTCCTTAAATTGGAAAACCAAAATCACCCCAGAAGTAGCCTCTAAGCTAGATTCAATATTACAGTAACATTATATATCAAAAAAATGAACTAAACAAAAGTATAAATAGAAAACTAAAAGCAACACACTTTTCTGGGAAAAAAAACTATTACGCAGGTGTGAGAGGAGAGAAAGAGAGATACCTTTTAGCAGAGAGAGTAAAGCGGTAGTTAGTAATCACAAACAATGAAAGCTAGCGGCAATATAAAACAAAATTAAGCAAATCAGTGTGCAATTTACTTTCACAAAAGCAAATAAAAGTAAATCATTGTAATGCTAGAACCCTAATTGCAATTTTTCAGAAAATCTTCCTTCGAAAAAAACCCTATTTTCAAAATACCCAAAGTACTAAAATCACTATTTTCAGAACACCTCAAACTTACTTCGAGTTAAAGGAAATGTAAAGAGTTGAAATTTATAAAACCCTATTTGCAGAATATCGACACTGATAAAACCTCTATTTTCAACACATCTCAATATTACTTCAAACTAACTGAAATGAAAAGATTTGAGAGTTAGAAACTCTAATTTTCACAAACCCATCAGAGATAGAGAGATGATAGTTTGAGATCTCACTTTTTAGATCGAAATGAAAGGAGATAAGAGTTAGAGAGCTTACTTTGAGATGAGAATTGAAGGAGATGAGAGTTTCTTTTGAGATGAGTTCCATCGGAGAAGGAAAGTTCCATCGCTTTCTGGTGAAAATGGAGAGTGTAAGGTGAAAATTGTTCTGGTGAAATGATTTAGCATATATGACAACTTAATTTTGCAACGTCCATAGTGACGGATTTTAATATCCGATGCTAGCAAAAATATATTTATTTCCCTTTCAATTCTAATGACGGATTTTTCCGTCACTATATAAATTAAATTTTATAAAAATATATTTTTAAGTTTAGTGATGTTTTTCCGTCATCATTTCCGTCGCGGAATATTAATTAAATTGGTCACACTTACTTTGTTGCTAAATTGGTAGCAAAAACTAGGGCGCCAAAATTTCGCGTCCATTTTTAGCGACCAAACAAATATTTCATCGCCAATTGCGACAAAATGTCTATTCCGTTGCGAATCCGTCGCTATTTAGTGACGGAATAAAATTTGTCACTAATACTCATCGCTAAACACTATTTTTTTAGTAGTGTGTGTGATTGATTTTGAAGGGCATTGGGATAAATTCTTACCTTTGTGTGAGTTCTCCTATAATAATAGTTATCACTCTAGCATTGATATGGCACCATTTGAGGCATTATATGGGAGGGGATGTAGATCACCCATAGGTTGGTTTGAGGCTGGAGATGTGAAACCTTTGGAGTGGATTTAGTGAATGATGCTCAAGAAAAGGTGAGGAGTATTAAAGCTAAAATTCTAACAGACCAGAGTAGACAGAAGAAGTATACGGATCATAAGGTAAAAGACATGGAATTTCAGACTGGTTAAAACGTTCTCCTTAAGGTATCACCCATGAAAGGGGTGATGAGATTTGGTAAGAAGGGTAAGTTAAGTCTGTGGTATATTAGTCCCTTTGAGGTTCTTAAATGTGTAGGGCCGGTGGCATATAGATTGGCTCTACCGCCTAATATATCCGGTGTTCATCCGGTATTTCATGTGTCTATGTTGAATAGATATCATGGTGACGGGGATTATATCATTAAGTGGGACTCAATCGTGCTAGACAAAGACCTCCAATATGAGGAGGAACTAATTGTTATTCTTGATTGTGATGTGTGTAAGTTGAGGACCAAGGAGATTAAGTCCGTGAAAGTTCAATGGAAGCATCGTCTAGTTGGGGAAGCTACTTGGGAAAATGAGAAGGATATGCGAGACAAGTATCACCAATTGTTCATCGATTCAGGTACTACTTCGATCTTCCCGTAGCCTACTTTTCCTAAGTTTTGTCACTCGGGGACGAGTGATGGATAAATTGGTATCTACTCTAACGACTTGTTCTCATCGTTATAGAAATGCCAACGGGGAAAAATTGAGGCCGGAAAAACATTTTCGTAGTATTTGGATTTTTCCAACCTTGTCCAGATTTGGAGGAAATCGGAGTCACCAAGGTTTAGAAAAATTTGGTAGCAATCGGGTGGATCATTTATGATTTTGATTGCATGGATAGTTAGATAACTCGTTAAGAAATCCGTACGACTTTACATAATTGAATTTGGATAAGTAGATCTCCGGGAATCGATCTTAGCGTGAAGGATATTTTCTGATCGTCGTGGGTTAAAGGAGTGTTGCGAGTTGGGGCTTTGGAATTCCTTTAATTTGCTCTCTGGTTCAGTTTGTTTCGCTTTGGCAGGAGTGTAGCCGCTCTGGCGGGGCCGTTACAGCAGGATGTGGGGCGTTGTGGTGAGTACGATGAGACTTAAAATCGTAGGTAGAAGACGAATAGTCACTAGTTCAAAAATGTCGCATTGGCAGGCACTTGGGTCACTCTGGCGCCGCCACTACAGAAGGGTAAGGGTCGCTGTGGCGGGTTAAACGCGACTTAATATCGTTAATAAACCCTTAAACGACCTTATTTGGCACTTTTTTACTTTTAAAGCTAAGGAATGACCCCCAGGCAATTTCTACTCGATTTTCATCATTCTTGAGGCTAAAGGTAAGCTTTTCACTCCTCAAATCCATTATTCGATCCGTAGAAGGTAATAAAATGGGTCAATATTGATGGGGGAGGGTTTTGATATATATTCTATGGTGAAAACAACCCTAAATTGGCTAATTGGGATCATGGGTTTGATCTAGGGTTCATAGAATTGTTATAGTTTTAGGTAATTAGCGATTGTTTGTTGATTCTCGTGTTATTGTGATTGTTTGTAGACCAAGAACAAGCGGAACGAATCCGGAAAGGGAAGGATCAAGTTTCTTAGGGTTTCGAGCTTGTTTCGAGGTAGGTGATGGTTGTGATTCTATGTTTGTGTGATGTATGCTTGTTTTTGCTTCATTATGATGCTTGTATATGTATGAATGTCGCAATGATGATCACGCTTGTTGTAAATGAGATAGATTAATTATCATTGTCATGAAATCATGACTTAATTATATGATCTTGATGATGTACTTGAGATTGTAATTGTGGTGTGTGAATGGGATCAGTTGCCACATTCCGGCATAACTATTGGATCAGATTGCCATGTTCCGGCATAATTATGGGATTTGTTGCCACGTTCCGGCATAAATATGGGATCGGATTGCCACATTCCGGCAAGCTAATTGTTTGTGGTTGGGTTCTGTGAGAGGACCATTGAATTGGGTTCCATGAGAGGACCAATAAAGTGATGTAATATGTGAAATGCGTTGTTGATTCTTCATGTTGATGATGTTGTAAATGTTGATATATATGCTTGTGATTATAATGTTGTTTGACTTGTTTATGTTGCACTAGTACACTGTGGTTGCGTACTGCTTCTGCACTTGCTCTTATTTTTGTTGAGTACAGGGCATCTTCACGCGACTATTGACAGACCTCGCTTAGAAGATCAATGATCGTCACTTCGAATTCAAGGGTGAGCCAATTCATCCAGGCTGCCATGGAATTTTATTTCGTCTATGTCCATCATTTCCGGACTTAGACAATTGTTTTAATTAGTTGATTAGTTCATTAGTATCTTCTTGTTTAGACTTGGATCATTGGTAGATGTTTTTGTACATTGACTTTTAGGTTCTAGGTTTATCTTCCGCATTGTTAGTATTATATCTTTTGTTGAAGTTATGAGAACTTTCGTTTAGTATTTATTTTTGTTTTCCTATGTTAAATTCCTTAGTTTTTGGATTAGTTGCTTGGTTTGGGTTGTAGTAGTGCTTCTCCCATCGGAGTGTTAGTGTGGGTGCTAATCACGACGGTGTGGGTTGTGACAACCATATTTCATGAGGATAGAAGTCACTGATCCTAAATGATCATACTTTTACACTCAGCCCCATTACAAGCCTTGAATAGACCTTTTTGATCTTGAGTGAGCTGAAACAATTGTTGGTTGGAAAATAAGGGCAAACCTATGAGTAAAATTATGCATCGTGTTCATCTTTTTTAGTGTGAGTGTCGATAGTGATTCCAGAACTATAAATTGTTGAATCATTGTGTGTGAATATGGGATCATTTTTTGTGTGAGGGCATTTGAGTACCTTTGTTGAGCTTGAGAATCTTTGGTAATGGTGAGTCACAACTTGAATCTTTGAGTGCACAATTGATCCTTGCATGAGTAAGTTGAGTCTTGTTGTGTGCGTTCATGATTGAGTCTTGTGTAGCACTGTTAGATTATGAGTTAAAATATTTCGTGTTCGAGGAATATATAAAATGTTGATGATTGAGTCCTCCTCTATATTTCTCAACAAAGTCTTTTTCTATTGACATTCTCTTTTGTTGTTCTTCTTTATTTTTTAACTACTCATTTTTCTTTAGTTTGAATTTTAATATTCATTAGAATTTGAATGTTAAACGTTTTCCTTGTCAAATTTTCTCTGTTAAATAGTTTATTATATTTGATATTAAGAAAATATAGAAATGAAAATTTTATATTTTTTAATCTTTCGATGAATACATTATCAAATTATTGATTTCTTGATAGTCAAACATTGTTCATTCTTTTAGTCACAAAATTTGATATTTTCTTCAAATTAATTAAAAAAATACTGATACGTCATTTGAAAGACTATTTTAATAATCAAGATACGAATTTAGTGGTCATATTATGTAACATAATATTAAAAATATGTTTACGCAATAGTCCTTTAAAGTATTTCTGGAAACAAAATATTAACTATTCAAACATATTTTATTTTAATTAGTTCAAAATTTTCTTTCAAAAATATGTCAAAACAAGCTTAGCATTTATTATTGTTAGTAAGAAGTTAACTAGTAGAAACTCTTCATTTTAACAAAATTACAATAATATCCTTATGGGCCCATAACAAAAGTTAAGACATGTATGGATTCTTCTAGATTTTCATTTTGAACATTAATTATACAAGTATTATTTTTTCGTGAAATGATGTTAAAATTACTAAAATGTCATTGGTCGTCCTTCTCATGGCTCTTCTATATATATATATAATTTTCTAGCTCAATTATTTTATGTTCGTTTTACAAGAGATCTTCATTTGTGAAAATTGAAGATCTCTTATTGAACAATGATAATTTACAACTCTATATAATTTAATTTAAAATTAACTCAAATGGGATTTCTTAAAGAGAGAACTATTTGAGAAAACGGAATAACAACTTACTACAAGGACTAGATTCCTGAATTGAAGAACAATAGAAAATAATTATACTAAAAAAAATCATTTTTTCTATGATGTAAATGGTTAATCATAGAAAACTACAAAACTATAATTATTGACTTCCCACACTAAAAACCTAAAATAGAAACATGACTACAAGACCACTTATGTCGACATATAGATTTGATGGAGAGAGGAGACAGCTCAATTTCTCTAGTCATTTTCCTCCTATATTAGGTGGAAGTAGTAACTCCTTGGAGTTGGTCAAAACCCATGAAAATATCTTCATTCATGTCCACCTTTTCTTTAGCATCACCTTTGTTATGCACGACCGCAACAACCATTTTTTTTTTGCTCCCGATTTCAAGTGGAGGCTTAGTTGCGATAATTGGAGAAGCAACAACTCTTGACTGCTTAACACGCTTGGACGAGGATGTTGATGCATTCAAGATTGATGCTTTGGGCAAAATATTTATGCCTTTTGGAAGCTTAAATTTGGAATTACTGTTGCACTAGCAAGATATCTACGGTTCATGGGGGGGATCATGATTGTGTTCACCCGAACAGGATACCAAGAAAATGTTCTCATCCTTTGGGCTTTTCTCAATTTGTTTCTTTGCTTCGCAGTGTTTTGATGTACTACACTTATAGTAATTCCTGTTATGGAATATACACAAAATAATAATCAGGTTTAGTGAAATATTATGTGTATACACCATTAATAATTTTTACTACTTTTTGTTATGAAAATTGAGAACGGAAGGGAACATAACTTTTTATGACATGAAAAAAATGGTGAAGAGAGCAAACCTCGAAAATGGGGAACCTTTGATATGCTTCTGACCATACTTGCGCCATGTCCATATGTCATTTTTGAGTTCCTCTTGCAACAATTCATAGGTAAGCCTTATCGACTGATTGTTCCTGATTTCAAATCAGACGTACTAAAGTCAAAATTTAGAACATACACACATAAAATGTAATGAAATGAGTGGTTACCTTGTTCTAGTTTGGGTCAAAGGAGTCTTCATGGAAAAATTGAAATTTGGATAAATGTTAGCCCCTATATCGAGTTGTTGTAGATTAATCCATTCTTGTGGTGTTGTAGTTGTTGGTGCCACACACGCTACCGCTGTTTGTGATTGAGGAACAATGATTTGTTGGATAAATTGAACTGGTTGAATGGAATGCAAGTACAATTGCTGGTTAATATTTTGGTTCATGATAATAACCTGATCATATGAATTTTCTCGACAAGCAATTGGAAAATCTAAAGAAAAAAATTCTGATAAACCATTAAAACTAGTCATGTCAGGAGCTAAATATTTGTCAGAAGAATTCCAAACATCATTTGGAGATACCTTCAAACCTAAATTAGGAGTTACAACATTGTTAGGTCTACTAATATTACAACTTCTTACTATATCACCTATATCCCGATCATCATCCCCCATTTTAGATCTATATATAATGATATCTAGTTAAATGAAAAGAAATAAAAATGAGCTTATAAGAGAAACTGATGATGTTTTCTTCAAAAGCAGAGATGGAAAAAAGGATCCAAAGAGGGGGATGACTTATGGAGGAAGTCGATTAGCAAAAAGAACGTTTTAGTGCGTAAGAAATTATAAATCAAAGGCTGGGATGAAGAAAAGTGAACCAATTTCGCAAATTATATAGAGAAACTTAAAAGGGTCTCTACCTACCAGGCATGTCCACATTTACTTTGCAGTTAATGCACAATAAATATATTTTTCTATTTTAGAGTGAATGAGATTAGCAACAAAGGAGAAGTCAAAGATAATTTTATGTACCTTTTTGTTTGAGATCATACATATCATATCATACACACGAAACTAAGCAAAGTCTATGTCATGACCCAAAATCGGACAGTGATGACGCTTACCATAACCCCTCAGTAGGCAAACCAAAAAACCAAATTTTACGAAAGATAAGAATATAACGATAAATAACAAGCGGAAACAAGAATAAAGATACAAAATAGGGCCATAGAATAGAAAAATAAATATGATACACAATATACAAAAAATGCCTTAAAACGACCAAGAACGACAAAGAAACATACGAATCAAATCTCCGGACCTGGTGTCACCGGTACAAGAAGAACTAAGTATAGAAATGTTATATGTAAAAGAGAACTAACTAATCAAAATGCAAAATACAAGCCAGTAAAAAATGGAGAAAGCAACAAGTTTCTAGACGCTAGGAGCTCACTATGATCCGAGTCTGTGACAATCACGAGAGATTCAATGCTAAGTGAGAGTGGCACGTACCGGGAGTTCCGCCAGAAAAAGATGCAGAAATGTAGTATGAGTACTAAATTACGGGGTACTTGATTAATCTACAATTTGAACTCATTTGGGGCTTTATTTTAATAGATTTATTGTCCTCAAAAACGTATTTTGTACCAATAACTGATGTAAATCCTTAATTTTTAGGTATTTGGTTTGAGGAACAAAGCATGGACACTAATGAGCAAAAAGGAACAAGGCAGCTAAAAGAACAAAGAAAAGAAGGCCTGATGATCTGCCTAACCCATTGGGCGAGTCACCGACTGGCCATGATCTCGCCAAAAGTTCCAGTGCGCCAAGCTCTGAAGGAGAAAATCAAGTCGGCGATAGAAAGGAGCAGTCGGCATGTCGCTGAACGGTTCCACGATGCAGTGTTAGATCGCCCAAAGTTACAGAACTCAAAGATACGGAGCTCAGAAAGATCAAATATACAAAGAAAAACACGATATTTCTAAAATTACAATGGATACATTCTAAGAAATGAAAGTCAATAATCAAGGGAATAGGAAATAACAACACAAGAAAGTGAATAGGGAAACACTCAAGTATTAAATAGTCACAACAGACACAACATGTCATCCCCCGAGCCTACACCCTAGCCGTGGCCAACACTCGAGAACTATTGCTGGCCCTAACCGAACCATTGGCCTGACTCAACTCTTAGCGGAAGACGTACTCAACAATAAAAGAACTCTAAAAGTAAATTTTACTCAACTGTCTCAAAAGATAAACTCATAATATTTTAGAAATAAAGCATTCACTAGCTAAAGTGGCAATTCAAGTCTCAAACATCAATAAATTAGATAAAAAAGAATCATGAGCTGCCATTACCTTGCCTATTCTTAGGGCACTCACTCATGAAGTGACCATTCTGACCATACTTGAAACAACCTCTGGAGCCATCCCGACACGTTCCTGAGTAGTTCCTACCATACTTGCACATGCAGGAGTCCCATTACCTCCTTTTGCCACACTACCTTGAGACTGAGCAGGTGTTTAGCTCTGAAGTTCTGCGAATTTTGATTCTTGAACTCATATATATTCCTTGGTGCTGGTGCACTAGCAGATGATAGAGTAGGTTCATTTGGCTTGTGTTGAAAAGAAGACCGGTTTGCATTACTCTTTTGCTGCCCGGACTCATTTCTTGTTGTCTTAGCCTTCTTGTTTCAGAACTCTTCTCTATCCCTCAACTTATCTTCCTCAACCTATTGCACATGGATCATCAACCTTGCTATGTGTATGTCCCCTATCAACATAATTGTCTTGCCTTCCTTACTTGACAGATGAGACAACCCAAATACAAATAAGCTCATCGTACTCCTCATATCAGCAACCATATTCGGATCATAATGGGACATTTTGGTGCACTTGAAGTTGTACCCATGCACACTCATAGATTCCTACTTAAGAGTGAGGAATTCCCTTGCCTTAGCTCTCTCAGTTTGAAGGGAAAGAAACGCCCCAAGAAGTCTTCCTCGAACAAAGCCCAGCTTAGAATTGGTGCATCCTCAACTCTACTCTTCTTCCATTGGTCGTACCATACTTTAACAACACCCTTCAGTTGGTATACAACTAGTTCCACTCGTTCAGCATCAGCAACATAACCACAAAAACTTTCTGCAACTCTTCCACAAAGTTTTTCGGATCCTCAGTGACACTTGAACTACTGAAGTCTGGAGGATTCATCCTTAAGAGCTCACAGATCCTGGATGTATCAACCACATCCTGTCGATCCCTTCTCTGCTGACCAGCTTGGTTGGCCACCACTTGACATAACATTTGGATAACATCTCGGAACTCGGCATTAGTGACCTCTCATTGGGGTTACACTTCTAGTGTATTGGGTACCCCTTGATCCTGAGGATCAACATTCTTCTTAGCAGGATGACCTTGGACAACTATTCGTGGAGGCATGATCTAAAAGATACGCGCAAGCACGAATTAGAAAGAAACTTTATAGAGTTGAACTCCATTGCACGAAAATAGTATGAAAGATGTGAGATAGTTCCTAAATGTTGCAGTCTACTAATTATAGATATGGCACACTTCACACTGATAACTAGGACTCTTGAACTCTATGCTCTGAAACCAAGTTTGTCACTCCCCGAGCCTACACCCTTGACATTTTCGACATTCTAGAACCATTGTTGGCCCCAAGAGAACCCTTGGCCTAGCTTAACTCTCAACGAAAGACTTACTCAACAATAAAAGAACTTTAAAAGTAAACTTTACTCAACTGTCTCAAAAGATAAACTCAGAATATTTTAGAAATAAAAAATTCACTAGCCAAAGAGGCAACTCAAGTCTCAAACATCAATAACTGAATTAAAAAAAGACTCATGAGCTAGTACTGACTATCTATCTATGAAGCCTCTAGTACTATCAGGGATGTCAGGACAAGACCCCCGATCATCCTAACAAACTAAAATACTGGAAAATAAAGAAGGGATTCTCCGAAAATAAGGAGGCTCACCAAACAAATCTGGAACTTGACTGGATCAACGAAGTGCTGGTTGATGATCCTGGTTACCTGTATCTGCATCATGAAAGATGCAGGCCAAATGGCGTCAGTATATGAAATGTACGAGCATGCAAGGGGAAATCTAAAACACGACATAAGCTTGAACATGAACTGAAAAAAAAAACTTACCTCGTCTCCACTCCACTGAACCTCAACTCAATCTCATCTCATTTTAATATAGAAGCAATATCAATAATGCAATATAAAGAAAAGCTTTTAAAACAATAGATAGCAACTCAATGTATTGGAAAATACAATATAACTCAGTTTGTATGTAAAAATACAAAATAAACTATGTTTGGGAGATTCTCTAATCGACAACCATCACTATAAGGTATGTGATGATACTGCTGTGAGAATTGTCCTATACTTTGCCGGGGTATAGGACTGCTCACTAAGTGGATCCATAAGCTATGCTTAAAAAGCAATAAGGAATCATCTAAAAAGTATGACCCTTTCTGCCCACGTTGGCTACATAATTTATGGGGGTTGTAAGTTGTTTGAACTCTCCCCCATATCGGTGCTCAATACTACTCCCAAAATATAAGTTAGCTCATATGTTTTTTAAAAAAAACATTTCCTCATCCTCAAGTTTGAGAATATTACTCAAAAGATTTCTCTTAAAACAGATAGTACTCGAAATTGCTCATAACTCTTTTGGAAATCAATGTTTCCTCTCATATTAAATTTAAAAACATTTACTCTTGGGAATACTTGGTTCCCATATATTCATTTTGAAAAATGAACTCAACTTTACTCATCCTCAAACTCAAGTACTCACGTCTTAAAACAAGTTTTAAAAGTTTGTGAAAGGACTTCTCAAAATAACTCAAAAGACTCTCTCAAACTTGACTCTTAACTCTATCTTGAATTTGAACTATGAATTGAATTGTTATGATTTATTTTATGAAGGTTCTCATAATGATTAAGTGGGGTCTAGATAGTTGATAAATAATAAACAAGCGAAAATGCTATTTGGGGAGCAAAGGTGCAATGCAGAGATGGATTAAACTATTTTGTCGCGAAATAATTTTTGAGACAATGGAGTCCGCGTACTCTCCGCAACGCAGAGAGAGGGGTAATTTTTTATGGGAGCAAGTCTGCGACGCGGACTTGGGCTACTATTTCTGGCCGATCTTTTCTTCCTCTCTCAAACTCTATTCAACTCATACCCACTGAAATTCTAAGGTAAAAACTCTCAAATTCTTATAACCCAGAACAATCTCAACGAAACCCACATAAGAAACTATCAATTTACTTACTTCAATTGCAACTCTCACCCCAATGATTCAACAAGAACTTCATTACCAAAGAACGAAACTAAAACTTCAAGATACTCATTAAGAATTCATCAAGAACTCAAATAAACTCAATCTTAGGGATGAAATTCGAATATGTAAATCATGATTGGCATGTGGGTGAACGAACCCAACACTATGAAAACTTATACACCTCGATTCGCAAGCAATCTTGATTGTTCTTCCTTTTCTCCTCTTTTCTCTTTTTGAACTCTCTTCTACAACCCTAAGCGTAATTTATGATTTGTTAAACTGACCCAAATAAGAGTTGACCCCAAAATATTTATTAAAAATGTTTTCAGCGATGGGGTAAGGAAAAGACCAAAATACCCCTCATAATTTCGGGTAGCTTTTCTTAACTGGACAAACAGACTTCAAACGGGCATATCTCTCTCATCCGAACATGAAACTTAGCAAACTTAGTGGCGTTGGAAAGATGATTCCAAGACCTTTCATTTGAACTCGTATGGGCCACCTAACTCATCTTGTACTTAAAGTGATGGCCATTTGAAGTTGACCCAAAACTTACAACTTAAGCATAACTTGCCAAATTTCTCAAATTGGCTCTTTCCAAATTGGTTCTTGCTAAAATTAGTTCTTTTTAAGACGGGATGTTACACAACAAACCAAACACCGGGATGATTCAATGAAAGAGATGAATGTAGGGAAGTAGAAGCTCGGAAGATACCTCGAGTTGCCTAGAGTGATACCTCAGATTCATCAACAAGTGTGATGCGGTGAAATATAACCATGTCAAAGTTAAGGGCCCTCAGAATAACATATCAGACTTATCAACAACATACCATGTAGAAGAATATAGCCTAGATTCGAGTCAATGGACTTCCCCAAATGATACCTCAGAGTTATTAGCGTAGAAATAACCCAAAATGCATACAAACTCATAAACTAAGTATTTTACAATTTCAAGTCATAAAACCCTGAAAACATTGTATTTTTCATATAAACCCATTTTACTTATTTTAAACTAGGATCCACACATTTAGGCTTAACAAGCAGGAAACATTTAATGAAAAACCCTTTCCCAATCTTTGATATAAACTTACTAAGGTTTGTTTCAAGAATAGCAAGTCAAATGCTAGAACCAAAAGTATGAAATCATGCCAAAACATACACAACCCAAACAACATCAACTCATCAATCAAACATTAAGGTAACACCCAGCATAGTATAAACATACTAACCTGGAAATGCAGTCAGTCCAAGATCATGGCCTTAGGCCCAACAATCAATAACTTTATAGAATTTAAAGGCTCAAAACATAAAATAAGCACACAGTCATTCCAATGCAGAGCACCATGCGACAACCTAAGTTTCATGTGATATAAAAGTCATTTCTAAAATACTAAATGACACCAAGATCAAGGATAAACCTAGACTAAGGTTTTCCAGCTAAAATCTAAGATAATCAATCCAAAATAACCATATATAGCTTAAGGAAATCATGCAATCCTACAACTTGTCCTAAAATTCTACCT
>JAJOOR010002051.1:0-77152 GCA_036250505.1 Solanum acaule | reverse complement strand
ATAATATTATAATAACAAAGAATAAAAGATCGTGATGCTACCAAAATGTGTATGCACAATTTTTTCATGTATATGCAAGCTAGTAAAGGATAGCACGTGTTGTGCACGTGCCTAATATTATTATTATTATTATTATTATTATTATTATTATTATTATTATTATTATTATTATTATAATAACAAAGAATAAAAGGTCATGATGCTACCAAAATGTGTATGCACAACTTTTTCATGTATATACAAGCTAGTAAAGGATAGCACGTATTGTGCACGTGCCTAATAATATTATGTTAACTATTTAAAACATATAATTTTTTTATTGTTTTGTTTCTGTTGGTCGGAACTATTACGTAAGAGGTATTGTCAAAAGAAGTATTGTCTTATTTCCAAGTTGCGCAAATTACCATGAACTAATTTTTTTTTAAAAAAGTAATACTTATATGTGTTAACAATTTTATAGTGTCTCGTCTAATGCAACAACACTTATAAAAAAAATATTTAATAGAATCCATTATTAAATCTATTTGAAAAAAATATGTTATTAAATTAACTTCATGAATTTTGTTTCAAAAATTTTAAGTTTGACTATTATTATTTTAAATAGTTATTCAATGATAAAAGTAGTATGGAATGAAAATAACAAACTTGTCTTGATTTGTTAAAACGGATAAATAATAAAATCAAGTAAAAATCTATTAAATAACAAAATTATCCTCAATTCAATATTAGTTCTGAAAAGCACACTTGTTGACAATGATGTGTATGATATTCCCATTTATAAAAAAATAATGTATAGTATCTCTAAATATTTAAAATAATTATGTATTAAAAAACAAATTTTCTACAAGAGGCATTTCAATTAAATAAATGTTTGAACATGTAAACAATTTTTTTTGGGAAATCTAAACAAACTTTTTTACACAAAAAAGTAAATAATTAATACCTGCTCGACATAGCTTCCTGCAACATAGTTTTGAAGGTTTGATTACCTTTTGCATTAGCATTGTTTTGAGACCTAAATAATTAGCCAAAAAAATTGTTAATTTTGATGAATGTAGGTCTCGCGTTTATTCTCCAAGTGAATATATCAAAATTTAAAATTCTCTAAATCTAAATATATAAAAAAAAATCATTGTTTCTTAATATATATATAAATAATAAGTTATTTATAAATATTATATATTATAAAATAAAAATATTAAAAATTGTAACAATGATCAGTGATGATGATAGTGGGCAGTTATTGATAACGATCATGAATTGTTGAAGAGTTGTGCACTAGTTGTGCAGTATCCATGGTGAATAAGGGTGGTGGGTGGTGATAAAGGTAGTTGGTGTTGAAAATTGAAAGTGGTATTATAATACTCCAAATTAAATACAAACAATTGAGAAAGAAATGATCTTACATTGTGAAATCGAAAAACTAAAAGAAAATCGAAGAGTGAAGATTTGACAGAATATCAATTGAAAGTTCTTAAAACTGAATATAACATTAAGGGGTCCTAAAGGTCTTATTTATAGTGCTCAGAACTTAATTCTACTCTATCTGTAAATTAATTTTTCAAGTTTTAATTACCGAATAACTAATTGTATTAATTAGGTATAATAAATGATATTAACTGGGGTTAAATAAAAAAGTTTTATATTTAGGTACGGCAAATTACATTGATTAGGAGAATATCTAGAATTCCATTGTATTAAATTTCACACACACATACATATTTTTAATTTATTTTACTTTAAATATTTTGTATACAAATATATAATCGCATTTTGAAAGAGTATATTGAATTCGTCTTAACCCTTACTCCCTCCATTTTAATTTGTTAGTCTTATTTTTTTTCTAATCATGGAGGAAAATTAGAAAAATACTATTTCTGAAAAATAAAAAACTTGTGATTTTATGTTATGGCACATTTCACAACCTAAACCATCATGAAAGGCACCTAAACTAAACCCCAGTGGGAGAACCAATTACTCAAGCCAACCCAGAAACAATTAAATATCTAAATAACATTTTCATCAATTAAATAAAGTTTCTTAACTAAAAATCGTTATCAAAAAATGTTTGCAGAAATATTCCCTCTAGAATCTGAAAGTCGTGTTACCAGAACATCTACATAGTCTAGATTACAGAGATGCAACCCCAAAATAAAAGGATTCTAAGTTCAAACGGTGAACTACAAAGAGAGTATAAACCCACAACAACCTGAAAGAAGCATCTCACCCTTGGATTTAGGGAACATGGGATTCACATGTGAGATTGTCAAGCTATCACCGGAATATGTCTTGAAATCAACAAAGAAAGAACAAGTGCAATATCAGTACATAAGAATGACGGTATAATGGTAGGATCATAATATAGCTCCCGATATATAAAATATGAACAAGCAATTGTAACTCAGTAAACTAGGACAATACATAGATAACTTATGTCTAGTAAACATACACAGGACTCTCAGTCATCAACCTGACTTAACCACTACCTGAAACATGTCCATCATCACCATAATTGAATAAGCCCGATTCAATCATGGAACCAACACACAACAAATCAATCAACCATATACCAGGCATGGTACATGACCCAACAATAATGAAACTTGTACCAGGCATGGTACCCAAGATTGCCATTAGATTCCTAGTACCAAGCGTTATACCTAAGACAATCGATAATCTGTACTAGGTGTTGTGCCCGAGCCAACCGAAATCAAAGACAACACATAAATGATAATCATAATGAATACAACCACTCTTGTAAGACCACAAGTAGTTAAGATAAGTTTATTGCATATGATTGACAGCAAGATATCATATTACATTCATCATTTTTTCCCCTAATCACGTATTGTACAAGCAATACCAAAGATATGGTTAACATGCATACATAACGTAGATTAGAAATCAATTCACACATACCTTGAATCAAGTCTGAATACTCTATTGAACCCAAGTCTTCTCCTTCTGTGAAGTTTCAACTTGCTCTTGGTCTAAAACAATAGTAAAACACCAAATCAGCCTCACTTGGCCTAAACATTCTTAGATCATAACTTAATTTTAAATCCCATACCAATTTCATGGTCATTCCACCCCAACCATGTCATGAACTAATATCGTGACATGATGGCGCCTACTATAACTCCGCAGTAGGCAAGCCTAATTCAAAGATGAAGACAATAATCTATTGGAAATGTATGAGGGAAAGTAGAAAGAGAGATACAGAATAGGGACTATTGAATAGTTATGTAAATGTAATACAAAATATTAAAAATACGCCTAATGTAACCGAGAAACACAAACTATACATAAAAATCAATCTCCAGACTTGGTGTCTGTAATGACCGGTTCCCGTCATTATAGAAAATCCAACGGGAAAAGTTTGGGCCGGAAAATATTTTCGTAATAACTTGGAATTTTCCAACCTAATCTAGATTTGGACAAAATTAGAGCCAATAAGGTCTAGGGAAATATTGTAACAATCGGGTGATCTAATTATGATCCTGATCACATGAGTAGATAGCTAAGACGCTAAGGAACTCGTATGGCTTTACAAAATTGAATTCGGGTGAGTAAAATTCCCAAAATTGAATTTGGCGTGAACGGGTATTTTGTGAGTGTCAAAGGATGAAGGTGTGTTGTTAAATGGGGGTTTGGAATTCTTAAATTTGCTCACTGCTTCCGTGCAAGACGCTAATGCAGGATTTTCCCACCAGGGTGGGGCTGCTTTAGCGGGGTGAGGACCGTTGTGGCGGGACAGACGTGACTTAAGTCAGAAATAAACCCCAAAAACATTTTATTCTGCACTTTGAGAGCTAGGAGACGACCTCAGGCAAGTTCTTTGACCATTTTTCACCATTCTTAAGGCTAAATGTAAGGTTTTAACTCCCTGAATCTGTTTTTTAATTCGTAGAATGTAAACTAGTGGGTGATTATCGATGGGGGAGGGTTTTTATCTAGAAATTATGGTGGAAAAATACCTAATCTGGGTATGGGGATCAAGGGTTTAACCTAGGATTGATATTATTATTTATAATCCGGGTAATTAGGTGTTGTTTATTGATCCTCGCATTATTATTATTATTTGAAGACCAAGAACAAGCGAAAATAATTCGGAAAGGGAAGAATCAAGTTTCTTAGGGGATTCAAGCTTTGTTTGAGGTAGGTGATGGTTGTGATTTCATGTTGTGTGATATATGTTTGTTCTTGCTTCATTATAATACATGTATGTATGTGCATGTTGCATTATTGATCGCACTAATCGTAAATGAGGATGGACAGATAATTGAATGCCATGAATCATGACTTGATTATATGATTATGACAATGTACTTTGTGATTGTGATTGTGATTGTGGCTTGTTGAATGGATCGGGTATTGCGTTCCAACACACTAACTGGATCGGTTGCCACGTATAGGCATAAAAATTGGAATGAGTGTAACATCTGACACGCTAACTTGGAACGGGTACCACGTATCGGTACACTAACAGTTTGGGTGTGGGTTCCATGAGAGGACCATTGACTTAACATAACTGTATATATTAAGAATTGTGAAATTGTACGTTTTTCGATGTATGCATGTTATTATTATGTTGTAATGGATTATGTATGTTGCACTTAGTGGGATAGCCGCGTGATCTTACCAGTACATTGTGGTTGTGTACAGATACTGCACTTGCTCTTTCCTTGTTGAGTACATGGCATCTTTAAGCAGCTACTGACAGACCTCGTTTAGAAGATTAGTGATCGTCATCGAATTCAAGGTTGAGCCAGTTCTTTCGGGCTGCCATGAGTTTTCTTTCTATTTAGGTCCACATTTTTGGACTTAGACTAGTACTTAGGATTTTTTTATGTTTAATCAGGTTGTACCCATTTTCTTAGACTTGCTGAACTTTAGATGTTTTGGTACATTGACTTTCAGGTTCTAGGTATTATTCTGCATTTGTTTTTATTAGACTTTTGTTTGGAGTTAATGGGAACTCCCTATTTCTTTTCCTTAGCATTTAAACTTGCTTCTGTATCTTTAAATGCCTTAGTATTTGGTTAAGTTGCTTAGCTTGAGTTGTAGTAGTGGTTTTCCCACCGGAGGGTTAGTGTGGGTGCCAATCACGACGGTCTGGGTCGTGAAAAAGTTGATATCAGAACCTAGGTTCGTTGATCTCGATGTACCAAAATGAGTCTAGTAAAGTCTTGTGGAACGGTACAGAGACGTCTGTACATTTCTTCGAGAGGCTATAGGACTTTAGAAAATTTCTTTGTTTTCTCTTGTCTCCAGTTGAGAATGCTCTCAGAAATAAGGATCCTACTGCGCATCATGAAGAGGTAGAGCAGAATATAGAGGTTGAGAATGAGGAGAATATTGGACAAGAAGGAGACGTGCAGGCTGAGACTACAGGTATTCCTCCCTTAGACCCAGTGTTAGCTCGATATATTATGTCGTTCTTGAAAGGAATGGTTGGTCCTGGAGTGCTTCCCTCTGTTCAAGCAACTCAAGCTCCCGTCAATCCCCATATTTCTATCACTGTCCCCAAGGTGGGTGGAACTGTAGGTAATGATGCTTTCATCCGTTCTTTGTTGGGTCCTGTTATGACTGGTAATGAGCATGAGATGTTGACTAAGTTCTTGAAATCGAAACTGCATGTGTTTCATAGTTCTGAGAGTGAGGATGACTATGAGTTCATCCTAGATTGCTATGAGAGGCTTCATAAGTTGGGAATTGTCCATCAACATGAAGTAGAGTTTGTGACCTTTTAGCTTCAAGGTGAGGCTAAGAAGTGGTGGAGAGCTTATGTGGAATGCAGATCTTCAGTTTTACCCCCACTCACTTGGACCCAGTTTCATGCTCTGTTCTTGGAGAAGTATGTGCCCCGGACTTTGAGAGATCGTAATAAGGATGAGTTCATGGCTTTGGAGCAAGGTGGTTTGTCTGTGGCTACTTATGAAGCTAAGTTCCATGTTTTGTCGAGATATGCTACGCAATTGGTGACTACTGAGGAAGAGAGGATCCACTTATTTGTTAAAGGACTAAATTCTGAGATGCAAGTATTGTCTGTTCATATGACCTCTGCATGAAAAAGCTTCAATGAGGTAACATATTTTGTGAAGAAAGTAGAGGGGGTGAGGTGAGACGGTCAGGCTAAGGCATTGGCTAAAAAAGCCAAAAATTCAGGCAACTTTCAGGGATCTTACTCCAGAGGTTCAGGGAGGCCAACACTTGCAGCCCGGCCAATTTAGTCTGCTATGCCCGCTTCTACAGGTAATTACTCTGGAACTCCACCTCATAATTTGATTCAGGATAGCTAGGGAACCGCACCTTCGGTGGGTAGCAGGCCATCTTTTGATCGTGCTTGTTATAACTATGGAGAACCTTGGCATATGAGGAAAGATTGTCCTCACCCACTCATGATGGATTCCGCACAGCAGCAGACTAGAGCAGTCATACCCGCGGGAAATAGTAATAGTGGTCGAGGGCTTCCACAAAGTGGGCGAGGAGGAAATCAGCGAGGCAACGGAGGTAGGGGAAATGGTAATGCAGGTAGAGGTACAGTGCAACCAGACAGGGAAGTCGCTCGTCATGATGACAGGGCTCAGTGTTATGCCTTTTCGGGGAACACCGAGGTGGAGGCATCTGACGCAATGATCACAGGTACTATTCTTATCTGTTACCAAATGGCTAATGTGTTATTTGATTCAGGTTCTACTTATTCCTATGTGTCCGTTCGATTTGCCTCAGAATTTGCTATGATTTGTGATATACTTATGCCCACATCCATATTTCTACCCCAGTTGGAGAGTCTGTCATAGTCACCCATGTCTATCTTGCGTGTCCTATTTTATTTATGGGTTTTCAGACTTGGGCTGATTTGGTGATTTTGGATATGACTGACTTTGATATAATCTTAGGCATGACTTGGTTGTCCCTCTATTATGTTGTGCTTAATTGTAATACTAAGTCTGTAACTCTAGAAATTCTGGGAAGGGAAAAGTTAGAGTGGGAAGGGGTGTGCAAGCCTAAGCAAGCTAAGATCATATCCTCCATTCGGGCTAGGAAACTGGTAGGGCAGGACTATTAGACTTATTTGTCTCATATTCGGGATATTGAGGTTAAGTCTCCTTCTAATGAGTCTATTCCTGTGGTGTCAGAATTTAGAGAAGTGTTTCCTACTAATTTGCCTGGTATGCCTCCGGATAGAGATATATATTTCTGCATTGATTTGGAACCTGGTACCCGCCCCATTTTTATCCCTCTATATTGCATGGCACCGGCAGAACGAAGAGAGCTTAAGGCTCAAATCCAAGAACTTCTTGATATAGGATTTATTCGTCCTAGTGCTTCCCCGTGGGGTGCTCCAGTCTTGTTTGTTAAGAAAAAATATGGTAGTATGAGGATGTGTATAGATTATCGGCAATTGAATAGGGTCACATTTTTAAACAAGTACCCATTGCCTCGAATAGATGATCTTTTTGACCATTTGCAAGGTGCATCAGTTTTCTCTAAGATTGATCTAAGGTCTGCTTAACATCAGTAAAAGATTGAGGCGGTTAAGAATTGGGTTCAGCCTAGCTCTGTGATGGCAGTTAGGAGTTTTATGGGGCTCGCTAGCTACTATCGTCGATTTGTGAAGAACTTTGCTTCTATTGCCACTCACTTGACAAATTTGACCAAAAAAGCAATACCATTTGAATGGACTGGAAAATGTGAGGAGAGCTTTCAAAAGCTAAAGACTTTCTTGACCACAACACCTATCCTAGCACTACCGGTGGAAGGTAAAGATTTTATTATTTATTGTGATGCTTCACATTAGGGTTTGGGTATTATGTAAATACATGATAAGAATGTTATAGATTATGCATCGCGACAATTGAAGGTGCATGAGAGGAATTATCCAACACATGATTTGGAGTTGGCAGCGGTAGTGTTTTCTCTTAAGATCTGGTGGCATTACCTCTATGGTGTCAAGTGTGAAGTGTTTACTGATAATCATAGCTTGCAACATGTTTTCACCCAAAAAGATCTGAATTTGAGACAGTGAAGGTGGATGGAGTTACTCAAGGATTATGAAGTGACCATCCAATATCATCCGGGTAAGGCTAATGTAGTAGCGGACACACTAAGTCGAAAAGCGGTGAGTATGGATAGTTTGGCTTGCTTGAGTGCAACTAAGCGACCTTTGGCTAAGGAAATCCAAACCTTTGGAGTCTAAATTTATGCAGTTAAGCATCTCAGAAAAATGTGGGGTGTTAGCTAGCATTGAGGTTAGGGCCACTTTCATTGAGGAGATCAAGGTCAAACAGTTTGAGGATGAAAATTTGAACGGGATTAAGAAGAAGACTGCAATTGGTAAGGCACAAGAGATCACTCTTGATTCGGAAGGTGTTCTCAGTTTTAAATGAAGGATTTGTGTTCCTCAAGTTGATGACTTGATCCAGAATTTGTTGAAAAAATCACATGGCTCGCGATATTCCATTCATCCGGGTGTGACCAAGATGTACCGAGATTTGAAACGAATTTATTGGTGGCCGGGCATAAAGAAGGACATAGCGGAGTTTGTGGCTAAGTGTCAAAATTGTCAACAAGTAAAATATGAACATCAAAGTCATGCAAGTTTGCTTCTTCAGAGAATGTCAATTCCGGAATGGAAGTGGGAAAGGATAGCCATTGATTTCGTGGTTGGTCTTCCCAGGACTTTGGGGAAGTTTGATTCTATTTGGGTAGTGGTTGGTAGATTGACTAAGTCAGCCCATTTTATTCCGATAAGAATAGATTATAATGCTGAACAATTGGCTAAGTTGTATGTGAAAGAGATAGTGATGTTGCATGGGGTGCCCCTCTCTATAATCTCAGACCGTGGTACGCAGTTTACCTCCAAGTTTTGGAGGAAGTTACATGATGAATTGGGCACACAACTTACTTTTAGTACAACTTTCCATCCACAGACGGACGGGCAGTCAGAGAATATTATTCAAGTGTTAGAAGACATGTTGAGGGCATGTGTGACTGATTTTGAAGGGCATTGGGATATGTTCTTACCTTTGTGTGAGTTCTCCTATAATAATAGTTATCACTCCAGCATAGATATGGCACCGTTTGAGGCACTTTATGGGAGGGTATGTAGATCACTCATAGGATGGTTCAAGGTTAGAGATGTGAAACCTCTGGGAGTTGATTTAGTGAAGGATGCTCAAGATAAGGTGAGTAGTATTCAACCTAAACTTTTAGCATCCCTGAGTAGACAGAAGAAGTATGCAGACCATAAGGTAAGAGACATGGCATTTCAGACTGGTGAGAATGTTTTTCTTAAGGTATCACCCATGAAAGGGGTGATGAGATTTGTCAAGAAGAGCAACTTAAGTCCGCGATACATTGGTCCCTTTGAGGTTCTTGAATGTGTAGGGCCAATAGCTTATAGATTAGCTTTACCTCCTAACCTATCGGGAGTTCATTCGGTATTTCATATGTCCATGTTGAAGAGATATCATGGTGACGAGGATTACATCATAAAATGGGACTCAGTTGTGTTAGACAAATACCTTCAGTATGAAGAGGAACCGATTGCAATTCTTGATCGTGATGTCCAGAAGTTGAGGACCAAGGAGATTAAGTCTGTGAAAGTGCAATGGAAGCATCGTCCAATTGAGGAACCTACTTGGGAAACCGGGAAGGATATGCGATACAAGTATCCCCAGTTGTTCGTCGATACAGGTACTACTCAAATCTCTCTTTAGCATATTTTTACTAAGTTTATCACTCAGGGACGAGTGATGGGTAAATTGGTATCTATTGTAACGACTGGTTCCCATCGTTATAGAAAAGCCAACGGGAAAAGTTTGGGCCGGAAAACTTTTTCGTAGTAGCTTGGAAATTTCCAACCTAGTCCAGATTTGGATGAAATCGAAGTCAGTAAGGTCTAAGGAAATCTGGTAACAATCGGGTGATCTAATTATGATCCTGATCACATGAGTAGATAGCTAAGACGTTAAGGAACCCGTACGACTTTACGGAATTGAATTCGGGTGAGTAGAATTCCAGAAACTGATCTTTGCGTGAACAGGTATTTTCTGAGTGTCAAGGGATAAAGGTGTGTTGTTAAATGGGGGTTTGAAATTCTTAAATTTGCTCACTCGTTCTGTGCATGCCGCTAAGGCGAAATTTTCCCGCTAGGGTGGGGCCGCTATAGCGGGGTGAGGACCGTTGTTAAGGCTAAAGGTAAGGTTTTAACTCTCCAAATCTATTTTTCGATCTGTAGAATGTAAACTAGTGGGTAATTATCGATGGGGGATGGTTTTGATCTGGAAATTATGGTGGAAAAAGTCATAATCTGGGTATGGGGAACAAGGGTTTAACCTAGGATTGATATTATTGTTTATAATCCGGGTAATTAGGTGTTGTTTATTGATCCTCGCATTATTATGATTGTTTGTAGACCAAGAATAAGCAGAAAGAAACCGGAAAGGGAATAATCAAGTTTCTTAGGGGATTCAAGTTTTGTTTAAAGTAGGTGATGGTTGTGATTTTCATGTTGTGTGATATATGTTTGTTCTTGCTTCATTATGATACATGTATGTATGCAAATGTTGCATTATTGATCACACTAATCGTAAACGAGGATACACGGATAATTGAATGCCATGAATCATGACTTGATTGTATGATTATGAGAATGTACTTTGTGATTGTCATTGTGGCTTGTTGAATGGATCGGGTGTTGCATTCCGACACACTAACTGGGATCGGTTGCCATGTATCGGCATAAACATTAGAATGGGTGTCACGATCCGACACGCTAACTTGGAACGGGTACCACGTACCGGTACATTAACAGTTTGGGTGTGGGTTCCATGAGAGGACCATTGACTTGACATAACTTTATGTCTTGAGAATTGTGAAATAATACGTTGTTCGATGTATGCATGTTATTATTATGTTGTAATGGCTTATGTATGTTGCACTTAGTGGGATAGTCGCGTGATCCTACCAATACATTGTGGTTGTATACCGATACTGCACTTGCTCTTTCCTTATTGAGTACATGGCATCTTCAAGCAGCTACTGACAGACCTCGTTTAGAAGATCGTCATCGAACTTAAGGGTGAGCCAGTTCTTCCGGGCTGCTATGAGTTCTCTTTCTGCTTAGGTCCACATTTTCGGTCTTAGACTAGTACTTAGGATTTTCTTATGTTTAATTGAATTGTACCCATTTTCTTAGACTTGTTGAACTTTAGATGTTTTGGTACATTGACTTTCAGGTTCTAGGTATTATTCCGCATTTGTTTTGATTAGACTTTTGTTTGGAGTTTATGAGAACTCCCTATTTCTTTTCCTTAGCATTTAAACCTGCTTCTGTATCTTTAAATGCCTTAGTTTTTGGTTAAGTTGCTTAGCTTGGGTTGTAGTAGTGGTTCTCCCACTGGATGGTTAGTGTGGGTGCCAATCACGACGGTTTGGATCGTGACAGTGTCACTGTTATAGAAGTATCTAAGTACAGAATAGATTATATACATCAACTTTTTTCTAATAAATATACAGAGTACATAGAAAGATATGAAAGAAAGAAAAGCAACAAGTCCTAAAACGCCAAGAGCTCACCAAAATCCAAGTCTACGATGGCCACAGGAGATTCAACGCTTAATATGGGTGGCTTGTATTACGAGCTGCATTAGGAAAATGTGCAGAAGTGTAGTATAAATACCAAAATACTGGGTACTTAGTATGTATATGTAACAATCCTTTTCAATCATTACGGGTAGACTAATGGTGAAAGATTTGGATCAGAAAACTTTTTGGGTAGTGACTTGAAAATCTTAGGCTAGGCCATTCTTAGGTGAAATCTGAGTGAGGTGTGGTCTAGGACGACTCGAAAATGAATTAAGTAGTATGTCTAAGCTCATATCATGCTTTATAGTAGCTAAGACGTTAAGGAATTCATAAGGCATTTTGGAAGTGAATTTGGGTATATAGAACTCTCGTATCGAACATGAAGTGAAGGGGTTAATATAGAACGTCAATGTTTGAAGGTTTGTTGTGAAATTGGGGGTTTGGGGAGAATTCTAAGTATCAGCCTCCGTGCAATTTGTCATAGCGGGTATCATGCTACTATATATACCAGGATAAATTATTTCCCGCTATAGTGGATGGGCTGCTATGGAAACGTCGCTATAGCGGGTCGGGCCGCTATAGCGAATAAATTGGGTTATCGTGCAAAAACAATGTCAAAACTTGTAATTTGATTATTAAGCCATAGAATACTCTTGGGGGAGGGTTTTGACTTGAATTAATTGTGGTAAAAGCCCTTAATGGGTAGAATGATCATGAAATTCACCTAGGATTAAGTAATAACTCAGGCTTAATTAGGCCATTGTTTGTTGTTTGTTGTATTTTATTATTGTTTTAGACCAAGAACAAGTCAAGGCATAACCAAAGGGGAAAGCTCAGGTTCTTTAGAGTTACCAAGGATTGATTCGAGGTAGGTGATGGTTGTTTTTTTTTCAAGTTATGCAATGTGTGCAGGTTAATTGCTTTATAGTACTACTTGTGCAATGCAAGCGGAGAGAAGTAAAAGGTTAATGTGAAATGACATCATGTTGATAATCTCATACAATGAACTTGTTTATTTACTTGTGTTTTCAAGTGTGGTTATTTATTGTTATGTTGATTGTGCATGTTGTTTGTGATAGATGGTTGGATTGAGTACCACACTAGTACAAGGTACCAACAGTTGGCTCGGATACCACTTCTAGTATGAAATACAATTGTTTGGCTCGTACTACATCAGTATACTAACAGTTTGTGTGTGGCTTCCAAGGGAGGATCGGGTATGTGTTGTTGTCATCATATGCAACATGTTTCATGCATTGGTTAAGTCAAGATTTGTGACTGTGAGTTTATATTTGTTATTATTTGTTGATATATATGTCAACCTATATTATTGTATTATGGTTACTTGTTTACATTCATGTCTTGGGACCGGATGTAGGATCCTACCAATTGATGGTGGTTTTTGAACTAATATTGCACTCTCTTTCTTTGTTGAGTACAAAGCTTATTCACGCAGCTGATAGGAGACATCAATTATGATCCTAGCATTATCTGAATCCAAGGGTGCACATTTTTTTGGCTACCATGGATTCATCTGTCTTTTCTAGTCCATATTTCATACATAGACCCTTTTTAGTTATTTATTTTTGGGTTTGCATCTCCATACTCTTAATTTATTAGAATTTTGGGACCACGACTTTCAGTTTTAAGGAAATGTTTCCGTATAGTTGTTTTAATGAAAATAGATTTTATTTTATAGGGACTTAATTTGTTGTTATTTAAACACTCATCTTGGTTTTTTAGCTACTTGTATAGTACGGGTTGAGTTGGTAATTGGTTCTCCCATCAAAGGGTTAGTGTGGGTGCCACTCACGGTGGTCTGGGTCGTAACAACATCATAGACCCACAAAAATCATTTATATAAATAAGAAGCACGATAATACTAACATTATAATTTAAGGATATTTATGGGCAATAACCAACCACCGAGAACAGTAAGAAAGATAATATACAATTAACAAGTAGAAAGCACCCAAATACAAGACAATCACAACCATACCAATCAAAACAGGAAGATGCAATACAAGGTGGACAATGCATAATAGTAGAAGCCCAGAATAAACCTTAAGCCGCTCGTAATGATACCTCAAACTTGTCAACAGATGAAATGCAAAAAATCTTAGTAGACTTATATGCTACTCCACCATCAACTTTAAATCATTGGACATATTCCGGTATATATAGAATGCACTTTTAGCTTTATTATTCTTTTTTTCCTTGATTGAGTCTCATAGTCCTGCAATTTCATGATCTTATTCAAAGAGTCCCTATGAGCATATGCAAAAATTATTGTATCATCAACATGTGCTAGATGATTTAAATTTGCACTCCATTGAGGCATACTTAGCCAACATACAAATCATCTTCAAACAAATCATGTAGAGATCTAAATAGTGTCTCTGCTCCCAAAATAAATAATAATGGAGATAGAGGGTCTCCTTGTTTAAATCCTTGGTTGAGTGAAAAAAATCATGTGTATGTCCATTCAATAAGACTACGTACTAATTGTTAGCAATGAATCTCCATATCATATCCACAAAAACATTAGAAAATTCCATCTTCCTCAATACTTTAGTTAAAAAGAACCACGAGACTCTGTCATAAGCCTTGGTCATGTCAAGCTTTATAATGACATTAGCTGGCTTGCCCCTCAATTTAATATCTATCACAACTTGTGTCAACAAAATATTCTCAATAATGTTTCTACCTTTCACAAACCAAATATTCTCAATAATGTTTCTACCTTTCACAAACCCTAACTGATTTGTAGAAATTAGCTTAGGAAAGACTGTTTCCAATCTATCATGAACCACCCTAGACATAACCTTGTTAATAAAATTACTCAAATTAATAGGCCTCATATCAGAAAATGTAACATCATTCTTTTTGGGAACGAGGGTTAAATTAGTATGAGTAATTGATTTTGGGGAAGTGTGACCAAAAAAGAAAAATATGAGCAAGTACATATTATATAAAAGAAAGAGTTCTAGTGCTCAAAACAATCTAATAGATCGTTACGTCATCTATCACTAAAATAAATGTTCGTCCTCTAATGGTAAAAGAATAGGAAGTACCTGAACACTCAAAAAGTTGGTGATATCTAGTCCAAATGTCTGACTTATATTCCTTAGTATCCTCTTTAACATGATGATGCCTCCATTAAACCTTTACATAAATAATGTTTTTGACCTCAAACTTGCCTATCCAATATGGTTACTGGCTCCTTCTTAAAAGTCAAATTCTGATCAATTAACACTAAATCTCATTAGATCATATGAGCACCATCCTAATGATACTTCTTTAGTATTAAAATATGAAAAACAGGGTGAACACCTGATAAATCAGGTGGCAAATCCAACTTTTAAGCCACCTCACCTATATGTTGATCACTCTCCAATATATCTTGGGATCAACTTTCCCTTTTTCCAAATATCATCACACCCTTCATGGGTAAAACCATTTTATAGAACTTTCTTTCCAACCATGAACTCTAAATCACTAATCTTTTGATCTTCATAACTCTTTTGCCTACTCTGAGCCATTAGAATCCTATCCTCAATCAACTTAACCTTATCCAAGATCTCCCTAAATAAACATGTGCCCCATGGCCTAACCTCAAATGCATCAAACCAACAAACTAGAGATCAACATCTCCTACCTTACAACGCTTTGAATGGTGCCATCCAAATGCTCGAATGATAACTATTGTTGTATGCAAACTCCACTTAAGGCAAAAACTAATCTCAAAAAAAGTTGATCACACATGTCCACAACATGCCCTCAAAAGCCTAAATAATTTATTAAGAACTGATAATCTAAGGGTGGAAAGATATGCTAAGATCCATCTGAGTACCCAACTCCTTCTACATAAACCGTTATAAATGAGATGTAAATTGTGTGCTTCGATCGTAAATAATAGAAATAAGCATACATGCAAGCAAACTCTCTCTTGGATGTAGATCTTAGCTAGCTTCGAACTTTGAATTATAAGTAGTTTGAACTGGTACGCAGTGTATATTTGGTCGATTGTTCCACGATGACCCATATAGCATCAAACTTATCTAAAATACGTGACAACTCTACCACAAAGTCCATAGCAACATGCTCCCATTTCCACTCAGGTATGGGCATTCTTTAAGTCACTCCTCTAGGATTTAGGTGTTCATACTTCACTTGCTGATAATTCAAATATCGAGTATAAAATCTACTATCCCTCTTCATACTACACCATCTATAATGTTGCTTCAAGTCATGAAATATCTCAGTAGCCCCTGGATGAATAGAATATCTCAAACTATGGCCTTCTTTCATGACCAGCTTAGTCAAATCACATGTCCTAGGAACACAACTACGATCCTTTATCCTAAAAATTCCCTTACTATCAACTATGCCTCCTTGAATTCTCCTTAAAAAAATTTGTCTCAAATCACATGCAAATCATGATCATCAAACTATTGAGCCAAAACCTACTCCAAATAGGACGATCTCGCCTCCATATAAGCCATAACCCTACCATATTTCAAATATTAAATCTCATAGAGCTACTGTATAAAGACTGGACATCCCGATCCAAGGGATGCTCTCTCTATTGTAACGAATCTGGACTACCTATACTTACCGCCTTTTGACTCAAGCCATCTACTACCATATTTACCTTTAGCAGATAAATGATAGTCATGTTATTCTCCTTGAGCAACTCCAACCATCTCCGCTACCTCAAATTGAGACCTCTCTGATTGAATATATACTGGAGATTAGGATGATTCATAAACACCTCATCCCCCAAAAAATTTTATCAAGGAGCTACATAAATTTTTTGCAAAGTTCTTCTGGAGAAATAAAGAAGAAGGAAGGAGTAAGCATTGGGATTTCTGGGCTAACATGTGTTTACCAAAGAGGAAGGAGGGTTTGGTTTCATATCAATGTTTGATGTATACCAAGCTATGTATGCCAAATTTTGGTGGAGTCTCCGAATAATAAGCTCATTGTGGACAAATTATATGTGGAACAAGTATTGTAAGAAACAAATACCTATTCTAGTGCAGTGGAAAGGTGGATCTCTAGTGTGGAAAATGATGTTAGAAAATAAGGATATTCTTTAAAAAAAAAATATGGTGGGAAACTAAAGGTGTTTCATCAAATATTTGTCATGACAACTGGACTAAGCTAGGCCCACTACATCAAATACCTCATGAAGTTATTCAGACTAATTCCTCAATATCTGATATTGAGAAATTTATAGGAGATGAGGGTTGGAATTATGAGAAAATCCAGCATGTTCTTCCTAATTCTGTTGTGGAACATGTTAGGAAGAATATGAGCTATATTTGCATCTCTTAAAAAGGTGATAAACCATGTTGAATTTTAAATAGCATAGGAAATTTTACAATAGGTGGTGCATGGGAGCTACTGAGGAGAGTGGAATTTCGTGTGTAGGGGTGAAATCCGGAGATCTACGAAGGAACGCCAAAAGCGAAGAGAGGCTAGGCGGTGACAATTGAGAGGTTGTCACTGAGCATTCCTAGTCACACGGGAAAAGAGGTCAAATGGCAAGGCAAGGCCATACGCCCGTTTGGCTCCTCGCGGAGTATAGCTCACATCCAAACATCTCCCTTTCAAGATTTCTTTTTTTTATTTGGAGGTTATGGAAAGCAAAATTGTGTGTGGATGACGTTTTGGCTAGATGTGGCATCTTAATTGTATCAAGATGTACATGTTGTTCTAATCCTCAACTAAATACAATAGAACACCTTTTTCTTGAAAGGAGAGTTTGCTACTAAAGTATGACAGTATTATAAGGCAGCAAAACTACAAGGTCCATGAATTCGGGTAAAGCAAATAGTCTCTAAATGGTGGGATGGATCAGGAAATGCTAAAATCAAACTATTTTTCATGTTAAACCCATCACAATTTTGTGGTTTATTTGGAAAAGAGGAAATGCACTATTACATAGAGGGACATGCTCTTTTGAACATGTGATTTTTGACATCAATGATACTATTTATAAACTTACTAGAGTGAGATACCCCTGGACTCAGAATTTGCCTAAGCCCTGGCCTCATCTTGTATTTTTCATTGGAGAAATACAGGTCATGTACATACTATAAAATGGTTAGGTGGTTCAGTCCACCATCTTGATGGTTCAAATATTAGCACAGATGGTGCTTAAAGAGAGAATCCTAGCCCTAATTCGGCACTTTTTTGTTGTTAGCAATGAAAATGGGGATGTGGTTGGAGCTAAAGACATCAAATTGTCTGAGTCTTCTAACATAGTTGCAGAAGCTATTGCCATCAGAGAGGGGTTGAAATTCTATATTGACAGACAATTCACACCTCACATAATAGAGACAGATTCTCTAACTAAGATGAATATTCTAAATGATATTTGGATTGGAGGTCGAATTCATAAATAGACTAAGGGAAAGAATGGTTGTAACTGTTCAACATGTCATGAGAAAAGGGAATACCCTGACATATTTTTTTGATAACCTAGTTTTTTATTTGCAAGTAACTTTCAGCTGAACAACTTTCAACAAATCCTATCTAATGAGAAAAAGATCATTAATTTAGTTAAGAAGCACACACCAAATTTGAGAGTCAGGCAAGTTAACAGGTAATCAAGAGGAATAAGTTAATCCTATACAAGCATAAACAGAGCAAACAATCCATAGAGAATACAAAAGTCAAAGCATAGACAGTAAGAATTCTACACATTCATAAGCAGATAAGATACTATAAAGTCTAATGTCTATTACCTAAAGTTATTTCATATTTGGTTGATTGGGATCATCGCACCTGGTCAGAGCTTGAGGTGTTTGTGGTGGTTCCACACTAAGACAAATGGACATGCTTTGTAGTATTAACATTTGCTAATTAGCTTTTTCTTCTGTCTATGAGTGGCGATATGTATTTCGACAGAAATTTTTCATATTATTGTTATGTAATAGTCTCACTAAACACCTCATCTAATTGTTTCCTTTTAGAGTGTGGTAATTAGCCTCTACGAAAGCTCATTCACTTGGAAGAATGACACTAGAGTAGTTATTTTCAATGTGTCATTATTAAGGGAGTACAAATCTAAAATATTACATTTACTAAAAGGTGTCGCTGAAACTCAATCTATCAGAAGGTGAACCTAGTCCCCTTAACTCAATTTTTTGTTGGCCATAACCTTCTCCTAGCCGATTTTATTGCCTCTGTTCACTGAGAAGGCGGAACTTCAAATTGGCTTAACATCAAATGAATCTTCAATGCATCTCTAAAAAGGGGTAGATGAGCGAAGCAGACAAAGGGGCAGAGAGGTTTCTTGGAGTTTCCAAATTGGTTCATTTCATTTGCTTAGTTTTGTCCGATTTTTAGACTGTGTTGTATCATCTTTAGGCTCAAGTTTTTCTCTTTTTATTTTCCTTTTTTATTTGCTTTTACTGTTGGTCTTATTTTTTAGGAGGTTGATTTTGATTTTAATAAAATATGGCCACTAGCCATTTTGATTATTAATAATAATAATAATAACAATAATAATTAGTCAAACAATAAAATCAAAATTGTTAATTGTGAAGAATGTAGACCTTACGTATTTTGAATACATCATAATTTAAAATTCTCTACATTTGAATATATATATTTGTGAAACTGATAGAACTCTAAAAAGGGAAAATTTGCACAACTAAGCAAATATAAGTCAGTTATTATTTTAATAGCAAATCTACACAGTTATACTGGATCCCGTATTTCACGCATATTTAGACATTGTATTCGATTAATTATTTTCCTCTCTCACATATACCATCCATATTCTCTCCCACGCAATAAATCCATCAATTTAACACGATTTACTTTTAATTTCTTCAATTTCAAATAAGAGATTTTCCTTAAACGAGATACTAGTAACAATCTATCCCACAAAATAAATTAAAAATAAAATCTAATAACTTCTATTTACCCCCATTGGCTTCATTTTCTTTATATTTATTGGATTTGTGGATTGAAGTATCAAGGTTAGTTTATTATTGAGGTGTATCAACTATGTCAACCATTCAAATTCTAATACGACATTTCGAGATCTGAAATGCAATGAACAATTACATAAATTATGTAATTGATGGTATCATGATACATTTTTGATACATTACATAATGATATGTTTCATATATATGATGTATTGTGATACATTTATGATAGATAATATATCATGAACCTTTTCGAAATATTACACAATGATGCATCTTTGATACATAATACTTTTACATTACATAATGATATGTTTTCGATACACGATGTATCATGATATTCTTAATGATACATGATGTATCATGATACATCATGATACAATGGGTACATTAAAAAAATTACATACCTTTTTGATGTTTTATGTTCAGATGACTTCCCTTCAACAACAGGCTTGACATTGGAGGAAGACATACATAAATATACTACCATTAATTAAAATATTTACCTAATATGAATAATCATAAAAACGTAAATTTAGGAAAATCTCTAATTTGAAATTGAAAAAATTAAAAGTAAATCATGCTAAATTGGTGGAGTTTTTGCGTGGGAGCAAAATACGAATAGTATAGATGAGAGGAAATAAATTAGTCAGATATAATTTCTAATTATGCGTGAAATAGGAAATTAGGTATAATCAAGTTTCCTTAAATATATGTATGATGAAGACCAACGGGCCGAACTTCTCCGAGTAATATTTGGGCCCTGAGGAAACAATGGCCCATGCTACTAACTCAACTCACCTCGCTCGCTGTTTTCTCCTTCTTTTGGATTTAACACAGGAACGCCATAGGTAGCCTTTGTGTTTTCCTCAATCCCTAAAACCCTAACCACCCACCATTTTTTGTTTTCCAGTTGAAATAGTTCAGAATGGTTTGGTTTCAGTGTGAAGATTGTGGAGACAATCTGAAGAAACCCAAATTGGCAAACCACTTTCGAATTTGTTCTGCTTTTAAGGTGTCTTTTTTTTTCCATACTCAGATTGATTCCGACTGCAATTACGAATTCAAGTTAACTTATTGTTTTTTTTTTTTTTTTGTGTTTTCTTAAGCTATCTTGCATTGATTGTGGAGAGATTTTTAGTCGTCAAACTGTTGAAACTCACACCCAATGCATCTCTGAAGCGGTAATATTCTCTGCCTCTTTTATGTTCCAAAGTTAATTGTGCCATAACTTGTCCTACCCAAATTCCGATGCTTCAGCTTCTATGTCTGATCCGAGTGCTAATTTTGGTATCTGGAATATTTGCATATGGTGTCGTGTTCCATAGGCCATACCTATCTTTCTAAATTAGTAGCTGAGTGCTTAATCGACAAAATGATGGCCGTCATTCTCGCTCTAGTTGCAAATTCTTTGTAGAGTTAGTTACTAAATGTTTCATGTATAATTTCATCTACATGTGTTTGAAATATGGCAGAAAATACTTTCCTATTTCCATTGATGAAATTATTTTCCAGTGTTTGGTTACCGAAAAAATATTCTCTTTCTCAGTAATGAAATCATTTTCCAGTGTTTGGTTAAGGGAAAATAAGTTCCATTGAAAGGGGAAATATGACATGCCTGCAAATCATTTTCTGTTCCAAATATCACAACTCTTGTGTTTGGTATGATGCAAAAAGTTTTATACGGAGAATAATTTCCTAGAAAATGTTTTCTTGGAAAACAAGTGGATTTTTGGCTTAGTTTTTGGTAAGTAAACAAGAAAATACTATCCTAAGAGCATTTATATGATATCTAGCAAAACACTATAGAGGCGGGAATGAGATGGGATGGGGAGTGGGGATTCGGAGGTGGATGGTCAAGGAAGTGGGGGTTGAGGGATTGGGTGAGTGGAGAGGAGACAATAAACTTGGAATGACACTTATGCAACTTGTTTTGATGTTTTCTCTACTTCCATTAACGAAGTCATTTTCTCATTTTTAAGGAACTTATTTTTCTAGAGAAAATGTTTGGACAAAACATAGGAAAAATGAAAGATGTTTTCATCCATACCAAACACACCTTCAGGTCTCATTTGTTTTCATTAAGATTAAGACTTGTGAATTTGATCAAAATGTGCATAATTTATTTATTTTTAAACATAAATATATAATTAAAATTAAAAAGTTTAAATATTAAAAATATATAAATTTAATAAAATAAAATCATTATTTGAATAAAAAAAAATAAACATGTATGTTCTCTAATGATTGTGGGATGGTCTGTGGTGGTGATAGTGGTGATGATGATCGGTATTGTAATGACTGCTATGAGAAAATCAAGAACCCATCAAATTTAGGCAACAAAAGTTGCTCTCTTACTGAAATGATCAATTGACAAAAGTAAACCAATTACAATTGCAACACAATGGAAACTTGGAAGAAAGAGGATGAAGTAAACATTAAATAATTATACATCAGTAGATTGAAGAAATCCTTCGTTGCTGTCGCTGCTGAAAAGATATCTCTAGGAATACTCAAAGCAAAAAACTTGTCACACAATTCAAACCCACCATTTATGTGGATGTCTCCTATTTTAACCATTGATTTTTTTATCAAAGCATATTTAAAAAAAGAGGCTGCTGGATTTTTTAACTTCAAGATCCAGAATTTAACATACTTGCTGATGGTAGAATATCTACTCTCAACTCTCTCATTTCTCTCTATTTTCTCATAGAAATGTGTGTGCTATATTTCCTATTTGTTTATATTTGTTTGGCTTAAGTTGTGGACATCTTGTTGGTCTTTTGAACTCCAATTACGTAACTGAAAACTATCATCAAAAATATATAAAATAAAGATGGAGAATTAGATTCGATAATACCCAAATGCGATGTGATAATTTACTAGTTCAAGAGAAAACTATTAGATTGATTGATTGATTGATTGGAGTTGAAAGAGATGAGGAAGGACGGAGATGCTTTGATAAAGGAAAAACGAAAACAGTGCGTGAGTTTGAGTGAGAGAGAAACAAGTGTGGTGTGTCTGTTCAAGTAGTGTTTTGATATATACAGATTTGTATTTTCTTCAGGAGAAATATGGTCCTAAAGGCCAAGGAAAAGCTTCAAATGGAGCTCCTGTCAAACCCAGCAGTGATGCAAAGCAAAAGCCTGATGTAGACATCAATGTTGGATTGTCAGACCGTCCACCTTGGTTTTGTAGGTCTGGTGAAGCTTTTTATCTTTGTCGTGTTGATTAAGCTTTTATAAGAATTGAAGAAAAAGGTTATGGATATTGCTTGACATGAAATGACACTTTTGTTGAAACAGATCAGATCATCCTTGTCCCAGTTAAATGTTTTTATTGCACTGTTGCTGCAACGGGAATATTATTTGTAGCTCAATAGGTTGTCTTCTACCAATCTTGGTTTATAATCACCGACTCCAAGTCAAAATGGTCTTTTGCCTCTTATCCCTTCATCTATCTGAAACTTTGTAACTGCTTCTCTTTCCTACCTTATTTTCTCTTCCTTTTTTCCCTCCTTTTTTCTTACTGGCTTGTATAGTTGTATTAGTGGATTGCAAGACTTGTTTCTGATGCTTCATTTGTTAATTTTCTTTTCTAATGTTTTTCCTCTTCCCCTTTATCTGATATTTATAATTCATCCTTATTTGACCTCAAATGTTGTATCTGCAGTTTGTGTAATACCAATGCAACTAGCAAGCAGACTCTACTTCTCCATGCTGAAGGTAAGAAACATAGAGCAAAGGCACGAGCTTTCCATGCTGCTAAGCAGACTGAACCAGCTTACGGTGGTGTGGAGGTCTCAAATGATAACAATCAAAAGAGCGAGATTCCTGAGAACAAAGCAGGTGAGGAATTGAAGGAGCAAAACTCAAAAGAAGCAGAAAATGATAATTCTCACTTAAATAAGAAAAGGAAAGACAGGGAATCTGAAAATGGTGGTGCCAAACTATCTGCTGAATTAGATAATGGTGAAGTAATCCAGGTCGAAAAAGAACAGGAAACAAAACACAAGAAGAAAGCCAAAAATGAAACAGTGAAGCAAGATAAAGCTGTCGTGGACGGGTCTAACGGAAACGACAGCAAGAAGAAGATAAAGTGGAAGAAACTGATCACATCAGCTTTGAAATCTGTACGTGTTCTCCCCATTTCATCACTAATTTGCAACTTCTCTTTCATATACATCTTCATGAGCATTTCTTCCTCTTTATGTATCACGTCTTAGAGACTATTTTATGATTATATGTATTGTCTGGTATCTCTCTTACTCTCTTGTTGCATTTGGGACAGAACTCTGATGGAGTTCTGAAGTTGAAGAAGCTTAAAAAGATCGTTCTGAAGTCTGTGAATGAGTCTGGCATGGTGGAAGATGACACAATTGAGCATAAGGTCAGCTAAATTCCTATCAAACCGCATCAGTGTTTCTTTCTTTGAATCCTTTGGCTAAATGTGTACGGTGCTGATGTGATTCTTTGTTACTATTCCATGCAGATAAATTCAAGTTCTAAATTCGTTGTTGATGGCAAATATGTACGATTGGCAACCAAAAGTTCCTGAAAATTCTTTCAATTCAGACGCCCTATAAAGTTTTACAACCATTGTTTTAGGCAATCTATTGAGGAAAAAGAATACAATCTAGAGCCAAAGCTATAAAACAAGCTTCATTCATACCATTAATCTCTACTTCAATTTGAAGGAGTCTGTTCCGAAATTTTGTTTGTGCTAAGATTATAGATAATAGTTTTTGTAAGAAAATTGTCGTGGATCATTATGTGATTTTATTTTAAGTTTGTTGGTTTATCAGCAAATTTGTGTGTTCACCTTTATGAAGAGCGTCAAGTTCTTATCATCATCATTCTCATATCTCAACATGTTTGATGAAGATTTTGGGAAATTAGAAGTGTTTATTTAAAAAAAAACTATTTTCTGCTGCAGAAGAGCAACTTGGAAAGAAAATTTCACCTTAGAAACCTAAACGTTCAGAATTTCAGGACAAAAAAACTTTGTTTGATCCCAACCTTAGTTTTCTGATTATTTTTTTTCACATTTTAATGAAATGAGATCACTAATGGACATCCCCAGAAGGTGATATCTTGGACCAGCCCATATAGACTGGCAAACACTGATGGTTCTTTTACTTGTATGTATGTCTGCTTGGCAAATTATAAAACAAAGTTAAGAACTTTACTCTCTCAGCAAATAAAATTTGGCACAAAGGCAATAGACTGCCCATTGATGATATAGTCAGGAAATTTGAGTCCCCAGAGGGTGATGGAGGTTAGTAGCTTGGCAACTCTATGGAGGACAAAATCTGTTAAGATGGTGGCTCTCTAAGCCAAAAAATGAACTCCAATATCTATTCTGTCCCTCAAGTGGTTATATGTTGGGAAATTTGAAAAAGATGTGCAGCTTTTAGTGGCACATTTCGGTCCTCTTCCCCATTACATAGAAAGTAAGCCATCGATCTAGGTATCGTTACCACCTAGACCTGTAATCGCAACAACCCACTTGCAAGACCGTCGCTATCTATAAATGGAGGTGATTTTTTGTCAGGAAATTGTTATTTCAAGATTCAACAGATGACATACACCCCTGTTAATACACAAATTTCCTCCCTCCCTTTCTTCATTGACTGGAAACAACTTCACTTTACAGCAGAGAGATGTAAAAACCTAATGGATGGAAGACTGAAGCAAGGGTTCTCTCTTTCTGTTCTAAAAGGAGAGTCTGTTTAACTTGTCGTACACATAAATCTTATAGTATTATTACAGCACTTTTAACATGGAAAAACATCCATACAAACGAGGAATTTCAATAATAAATCTGGATAAAACACTTAAGGAGGTAGAGATTTTCATGTGTATAGTTCTGTATAAGATTTTTCTTTTTTCTTCGTAAGAACATTTACAATTGGAGAGTTTGAACCCGAAAATGGCTTTTGACTTGACTACAGAACAAGTAACAACATTGATCATAATAGCTATGGCTAGTATGAAACTTTGCATCGCAGAAGCTACAAGAAGAGAGTTGCTGCTATAATAAGCAAGACAACAGAACACACCATTGCCTGCATAAGAGAGTAAATTCTAAACGCTGTTAGGACTGTTTAACGCTTTAACACGGTATCAAGAGAAGCAAAAGATATTGAAGGGTCACTGAAAAGAAGAAAGGTAGAGAAATGCAATCTCAAGCATTTACTTTTTCCATCTTTTGATTGATCCATTATTTTGTTAAAAGCTTAGCAAGGGGGAAATGAATCAACTTACAGCAATAGCAGATGCAGCAAGCCCGGCACGTTCTCGAGGATCCTTACGGTAGTAGTTTCCAAAATAAAGTATCGTGGCATAATACCACATCAATGGGCATAGAAATCCCAGTAGAAATCTAGTAATAATAATAAACAATCAGATTTTCCAGAGAGAGAGAGAGTAACTGAGACTTATAATAGCACTTACGAAAACCATCCGACTCCGCAACCAAAGCAAGGAAGAGGTTTATCATAGAATCCTGTTTGAAGGTCCTCTACATCTCTAATCAAGGTATACTTTCCCTTCTCACGGTCTTCTGCATCACCTGCTTGCCCTATAATCATGGTATATCCAACTCAGAACTTTGGTTTGCCTCAGTTATTTAAATATTTTGTGTCTCAGTGTGGACAGATGATTGGTAGATAGAAAAAGGTTGAGTCAAATTCAGAAGAACTTCTACAACAATACATGTCTTCACATTTACAATAGATACCAGGGAACTGAACATAAAGTTAGAAAAGATCCTTAACCCCAACAGCCCAAACAAAAGGAAAAGAAAACCTATGAACAATGCTAATGGGGAGAGAGGGAGAGAGACCAGAAAACTTAAATAGGTAAAAACAGGTATCAGAATAGTTTTCTTATGAAACATGTATCAAAATATTTTATCCTCGCTCTATGAAAGAGCCATAATAAGGCCTCAAAGAAGAAACTGAATGAAAGTAAAACTTGTGACATGAAAAGATAAAGATATATTTCAATGTACTTCAATCCTAAAGCAATTCTGTGTTTTTTGCTGAGGAGTGTGAGAAAACAACATTGATAGCTTTTTGTTTTTCTGATTTCAGAAGCTACAATAGATAAGACAAAGGTAGGGAACCTCCATAGATAGAAATTTATGAAGAAAATGATTCTAACAGCATTCTACTTCTTTTCCTGATCTATATGGGCCACACATAATAGAAATGAGCATTTCAATCTGCGAGCATTTCTTGGATGCAGGCACAAATACAAGTTATTGTCATGGGAATAGGGTTTATCTTCCTAGGATAATCTAAAACCATAACGGAAAAACATATGTTCACCACCCTTCGGGGTGGCCCAGTGATTTGGGCTTGGGACTTCCATGTTGGAGGTCTCAAGTTCGAAACCCCTTGCAAGCGAAAGGAGGGGGTTTGCCTTCTAGGTCGAGCTCGTCGCACCGGGCTTGCCTAGTGTGGGTTACCTCTCCTATGTGGTTTGCGAGCTATTGCATAGGAGTGGGGGTTTTACCCTGTGCGCACCCTTTGTCATAAAAAAAAAAAGCGTATGTCCACCGAGAGCTGTCCAGGTTGTGATCAGAATATAGAAGGCCAAAATAGTCATGGTATCCCAAAAAATAAAGAAAATGGCTAGTTTTGGATCACAACAAAGTTGACCGATCAGTTGGAAGGGGCACTCCAAAGGATTAGGGGGAAAAGTGGGTGAACTCCCAACAACTTACTTGGGCATGCCTTTAGGAGCTCAGAGCAAATCAAAGGACATATGGAGTGGTGTGATAGAGAAAAGTGAAAAAAAGTTGGCAAGCTGGAAAAGTCAGTACCTATCCTCAGGTGGCAGACTCACTTTGGTGAATAGTGTGTTGGATTCTCTCCCTTCATATATGATGTCAGTCTTCCCTGCTCCAGCTAGTGTGACTGAAAGATTAGATGCAACCAGGAGGAACTTTTTATGGAAGGGAAGTGAAGACAAGAAGAAATATCACCTAGTGAAGTGGGAGGAGCTGATCCAAAGCAAGAGAGGTGGGGGTTTAAGTATCAGAGAACTGAACACACACAACAAGAGTTTGATGATGACGTGGTTATGGAAGTTTGCATCCCCAGAAGAAGATCTATGGAAAGAGGTGATCAGATCAAAATATGGCATGCAAGATAGATGGATGACAGAGGAGGTGACAACTCCTTATAATTGTAGTGTATGGAGATCCATCAGGAACCTATGGCAACTAGTTTCTACAAGAACAAGTTGCAAGGTTGGTAATGGAGAGAAGGTGGCTTTCTGGAAGGATATATGGTGTGGGCAGTGGCCTCTGATGCAGACTTTTCCTGAGCTATACAACTTAAGCCAAGCTCAGGATGCTACTGTGGCTGAACTATGGACAGGACAAGGGTGGAACCTTCATCTTAGAAGGAACTTAAATGATTGGGAGATGACCTTTGTAGCAGCTTTTCTGAATACAGTCCCTCAAAACCTTAATCTTACAGAAGAAAGAGACAGTTTGGTGTGGAAGGTGGACAGCAAAGGTATTTTTACTGTCAAGTCAGCTTACAAAGACTTGACAGGAACAAATACTCAGGAGATAGGATGGCCATGGAGAATGATCTGGAAGACCAAAGTGCCTCATAAGGTAAACTACTTTTCGTGGCTACTGGCAAAGGAAGCAGTCCTCACTCATGAAAACCTTAACATGAGGAAAATCAACCTATGCTCTAGATGATATCTATGCGAAGAACAAATAGAGACAGTCAACCATCTCTTTCTACATTGTGTATGGACAGACTAGCTGTGGCAAATGTTCATCCACAAGAGAAAGATCAGGTGGGTGAAACCTGGGAGAATCAAAGAGGTGCTAAGAAGTTGGATCAGTGATGGTAATGCGGGAAAGGATGAGAGATGGAAGATGGCTCCTGCATGTATTTGGTGGACCATATGGAAAGAGAGAAATCAGAGATGTTTTGAAGGCAAAAAGAGCAACATACAGAAGATCAAGACAGATTGCTTAGGCCTTTACTATTTTTGGTGTAAACAAGTAGTTATAGACAGCACAGAGGATGTTTTTAATGCAATTGACTGGCTGTAATTAGATACATTAGGACGTTGTAAAGTGACAACTTTTGTGAAGGGGGACTACACTTGTTATAGTACACCTGTTGAATATATAGAAGTAAATTTACCATTCTCAAAAAAAGGGGCACTCCAAAGGACTTTTTCAGTTGGAAATTGCTACATTGTGATGCAATCTGACACCAACAGGGTTATATGGCCTTGGAAAAAGATCTGGTTCAATAGTACTCCTTTGAAGGTCTCTTGCCTTTCTTGGAATTTGGCTAGGGATGCTTGACTCACTTAAATAAACAATCAAAAGAGGGGATTTCAACTTTGCAGCAAATGCCCATTGTGTGAAGAACGACCTAAAGAAGTCGGTCACCTTTTTTTGTATTGCCGGGTCACAAGACAATTATGGGGCATGTCTTTGACAATACTTGGCATGTGTTGGACCATGCCTAGCTCCATTACAGAGCTTCCACAGTGCTGGAACAGAAGGGCTTATGCAAGAATTCTCAAAAGACTTGGAACATTATACTTCAGGTCATGGTAGTTGGTGAATGGTCTGGCTTGAAAGAAATAGCAGAATATTCTAAGGCAATAGGAGAAACATTAACTGCCTCAAAAATGGATTTATTTTTTGCTTGCTTTTTGGTGCAAACTGGTCATTGTACGAGATGTTCATGCAATGCTACACACAGTAGAGAATTTGCACGGCTTGTAATTACGCCTGATGCACTGGCTTAGTTCAAGCTTTTATAAAATTTCTTATTACTTATAAATTTAAGAAAAGACTACCTTTAGACACTGAATAATATCGAGCTGATGGCCTCAAAAGGTCAAGATGTTTTTCAGAGGCTGATTTCACGAGTTCAACAGTATTTCTGCCCTCTCCAGCTTCAAGAGTAGCCCCTGTTAAACCCAGATGTCCAATTAATCATGGCTACAAAAATTCCTTCATCTAAAATTCAGTACGAGTATTAAATCCTCCAATTGCAAATGAAGGGTAAACACAATTTTTCCTGAAAAAATATGCATATTCTAAACCAAGTAATATACATATCCTAGAAGAGTTCATTATGTAAAACTTCAAACAACTGTACAAAGTGACACTCATTCATAAGCATTTCATCATGCAGTAACAACTTTTTGACTAACTTGAACTCAACATTTAAAGATAAACTACAAGAAATCTAATGGAATAAGACATAAAGTAGAAATTTATCACGGGCTACATGAAGAATGCATCACCAACAAACAAATATATACAATGGTCAATGTAATCGCAGAAAACTCTGTCGGAAATCTGAAAAATGAGATAGCAAAGTAGGTTAGGTAGACTAAACGCTTACCTTTGTCCATGTGTAGTTCTTAGCTGATGGCTTCTACCTTCCAAGTATTTTGAGTTATCCCCTCTGCTTGACCTTCAGATAACCTACTTTGCATGATCAAATAAAGGACTTCAACCTTACTAATTTACCATGCGATAAGCAATAACTCATTGAGTAATGCCGGCAAAGTTGGAAAACGAATGAGCCACTAATTTTTCCAATTGATTAAGGAAGAATAGATTATATCTAGCATTGTTAAGCGTAATTGTGTCAATACCATTGAAAGCATGGCGGATCTAGTGGGTAGTGAGGGGGTTCGGCAAAAAATTACATGGTATATCTAAGGTATTTTTAAAAAATTTCATGTATATATATAAATTTTAAGCCTGCTAAGCAAAAGATTAGAGGTTGGCTAGTGGTTTAGAGACCAAAATTCTCTTGAGGTTCTAAATTCATTCTCAAGTAGTATATTTTTATTTTTCAAACCCCATTAGTGAAAGTTTAAGTTGTGGATCCGCCACTGATTGAAAGGTCAATTTTTCATCTAGCAATCAATTCATCATAGTTAAACATGTAACTAAACAACAATATGATGATAACCCTCCTATGTTTACAAATCATAAAATAAAGATGAAAAAGAAATTTCTGAACCAAAAAATGAAGAATTCACATGCCTTGACTGGTGGTTTATCTCACTACTTTCTAAAGCTTGAACACATCTATAAACTATTTCAAGTATGTTTAGCCCACAATTTCATATCAGTTTTAAGTAAAACAAAAATTATTTAAACAGTCCAATAAAAGCTTTGTTTACTCAAAATGGACAAAGAAGTTGAATTTAGCAGATGAGGATTAATGGCTAAATTTTTTTGCTTAATTTTTCATAGATATATTTTAATAAAACAGATTAAACAAAGCAAAAAACTTAACAAACATCAACTACCTACCGTCCACCAGAAGAAACAGAAGAATTAGCCCAACATAAGAGAAATTCCGATCGGAGAAAGGAAGAAAGAAATAAAGATCCAAAACAATTACTACTAGAAAATTCAACACAAGAAAACCGATAGCCACAGCTGAAAACTATAACAAATTTTCCATTTCTTGATTAGTACCCACTTATATCAATTTATATACTAATCCAGAGAAGAAAAAACAAGAATCTGATCTGTAAAAAAGAGAAAAAAAAACAAAAATATTTGAGAAAAACTTACAGTTCAATTGCTTCTGCTTAAGCTTGAGATTTTAGAATTTTCAAGTCTTTCTCCAAACAAGAAAGTAAGCGGTAGAGCAAGACAAAAGAGTAGTGTGTTTGTTTTATGACTCACTCTCTCCCTATTCATATTGATTGTGACATACTTAAAAAATAAGAGAAAACTCTGTTTTATTTCGTTTCAATTTATGACATATTATTAGGAAAAAATTACTTGGATGATATCTTTTAATAAATAATTATTGATCTTAGCGATATTTTTTTATTTATTATCATTTTTAGTAATATTATGTTAAATCTGCAATATGTATGAAAAGTGAATTATGTATGCAATATATATGTATTATAATTATTTTTAAAATATATTATGTTTGTTTGGTAAGAAATTGACACATTGTATTATAAGTGTATTAAATTATGTGATAAATGTAATATTCATCGATAAAACTTGTAGTATATGTGAATAATAAATTATTCTTTGTAATATGTATTAAAATTATATTATTAATGTATTAAAGTGATCAAATGAAAAAAAAATGTCATTGCTATAAATGATAAATATTTTTTTAATGTTGTATATCTATGTAAGTTTCCCTATTAATTAATCTAATAGACAATAGTATTAAAAAGAAACTAAAAACTATTCTTAAATTTGTAGTTTAATACACTCTTAACCATTTATATAGACTATAAATAAAAATAAATTATTTTATTGAATATCCAAAAAAATTAATATAGGAGTAGGTGAGGGTAAGTTATGAATAATGAATAATGAATGATGATTATGATTGGTGGAGGGATAGCATATTCCATACGCCGACTCCTACGTCTGCGCCTTCCTTCCTCCCGCATTAAACTACTCCTACCACTTCTCCTTATCAACGGCTCCTTTCATTGCCATTTATGACGTAGGAATTAATTATTGAATCGAGGTATAAGGTACCTTTATTCATTATTAATTGTCACATTCTGTTTTTCGAAAGTTAGTTTAATTAATTTTTAAAGTTAAATTAGATTATATTAATTTAATAATTTTAAAAAATATATATTCAAAAACTATACGAAAAATACTATAAATGGCAATTTTTTTGCGTATCAATGTGATTAAAAATTTATCATAAAATGTTAGTCAAACTTCTTATTGTTTGACTCTAAAAAAGGAAATCATGACAATTAAAAGTGAACAGAGGGAATATAAGGTATAATAATTTCAAAAATAAAATGTAGGATCATTTTATCATGTATTTGGTTGGATGTATTAGGCAGTCTTGATATTATTTATCTCACTATTTATATCTTAGTGATGAGATAAGTTATCACATATGCAGGATGAAATAACTTATTCCAGAATAACTTATCTCGGGATAACTTGTTCCCAACCAGATGACCCCTAAGTATTGTTATAGAATATATTTATATATAATTTAATTTTTTATTTTATATTTTATATAAAATAGTATATAAATTATTTTATAACAATAATATCATATCTACTGTAATCTCACTATGTGGGTTTGGGTAGGGTAGAGTGTACACAAGCATTGCCACTACCTCGAGGAGGTAGAGAAGTTATTTTCGAAAGACCATCCGCTCAAATGCATTAAAACCACATGAAATTTTTTTTAGTGAAAAATATAATCAATAATAAGAAAATCATATATATATATATATATATATATAGTTCGGATACCACACCAGTACACTAATATTGATTGACTCGGATATCACGTTAATATACTAATAGTTAGTGTGTGCGTTCCATGAGAAAAATGAATTTACTTTTTAATGATGAGATTGTTACATATTGGTCCATGGGTAACTGAATTTGTGTTTAAATGCTAGGATGGTTCTTGTGTAGACCAGATTTTCATGTTAAACACTGTATATGATGTTTTAGGAATCTTTGATGGTCCGATTACTTGAAAGGTGTGATGAACCAGGTATGACTTGTTGTGCTAAGGTTATTCATATTTATTATGCATATCAACTCAGGGTGAGGATTGAGAGTCTGAACTATGTCATACTTGTGATTATAATTATATATTATTTAATTTATTTTGTTAAGTTGTGGTGACTAGGCCAGACTAATGACCAGGGGTCTGGTGCATAATTTAAATGTTAGGACTAGTTATGATTACTCAGTATTTAGAACATATCTGATAAGGAAAATTTGAGTCAATTTGGTTTAGTAAAAGTCTCGCAAGTGATTTACTAAAATGGGTCAAGAACTAGGATGTTGGTATGAGAACTTGAGGGAGAGTAGTTATAAGTTGGTTAACATAGCTAGTAGTGGTCTTGTATTTGGAAAATCTCTATGTGATAGAAGGGTTAAGTTTTGATCTAATATGATGGTGGCAAAAAAGGTGGGCTTGGGAAGCCTTAGAGTTGCAAGAGGGTCGAATGTTTAAATATTAGAGTTGACAGCGAAACGAGGTAGGAAGTTGGGATCAAAATATACTAGTTTATGAGTATTATACTTGGGATGATAAAAGCATGTGGATAAAGACTTGGGGTGATGTAACCTTCATATTTCATGTTACCTTTTGAATGTCCACTTTATATAATGTGGTGGATTCGGATCAATCAATGATGCCTACCTAGTACGTGTTGTTTGTATTAAAACTACTCTTGCTATGCCACTTGGCATAGTCTGGTAGCATGAATCAACGATGTTTCATAGGTGAAGACATCTTCGACAACTTCATCTCCTCTTCCTTTATGGTGGGAGTTGTGTCTTATTTCTTTCATATGTTATTTTCTTTTAGAAGCTCTTATTCTTGTTTAGATTAGTTCCTAGGAAGGGATTTAAGTAATTTTTTCAAGACAATGTATTTCATCAAGTTTGGCAATTGATTTTGATAACTTATAAATGAGTTAATATATTGGAAAGTTATTTATTTCCGCATTTCATATTTTAATTGGGTGTAAAGATTCTCATATCTAGGTGTTAGAGTATGCGTCTGCACGGTTTGTTGATTTGGATCGTAACAATAAGATAAAGAAGGAAGAATATATATAGATAATTGAAAAATAAATTTAATTTTTAAAGCAAAGTTTAAAATATAAATGATTTTCATCCATTTTAAATTGATGTATAACTTTTCAGAATTATCAATCCCGCCAATTTTTGCTCTCTTTGTTTCCATTCTTCATATATTTACAAGTCCACCATGTATTATCCTCAAAAATAAAAAGGAAAAAAATGAATTGGTAAAGTCTTCATTTTTTTGGTCCTGTATTTTATCCTTTGGAATACCTTAAAATAAATTGTCACGTTTTCAAGATAATATTATTTCTAATTTCTATATGCTACTTTCCATTCTCGTTCTTGACTTTCAGCTATACCCCCATTCTACCAGCAAACCCTTTCTTTTAGTCGGGCAAGGACTCTCGGTTAGCTTTCAAAAGGGTGGCGCCCACCTGCGCTTTGTGCATAACTTCCCAAACTTAAGAAGCTGGGGGCGTGCCCACCGGCCCCTGACCTGCCTCCGAGCCTTGCTTCGTTCTGCGGCGGTTTTCAAGCTAGCACCCGTTTCAGCATATCATCTCGCTCGATTCGAGAACCCACTCATGGGACAAGAAACCCTTCCCATATCAGGCACTAATAAACAAATTTTTTTGATTCAACCATCCCTTTGTCTACTTGAATCGGATATTTTGAATACCAACCGAAATTCCGTCTTGACATGATAAATAGTGATGCCCACCTGCAGGGAGGACCCTCATGGATGCTATCTATTCTAATTCGAACTTGTTGGATGACATCACTTTCTATCCCATGTTAAAAAAGTAAAACGGGCCATTGTATGTTTAGTAGGAAGGAACATATTTTTTTCTAGAAAATGTTTTATTAAAAATAAGTGATTTTTTAAAACTTAGTACTTTTTAGTATTTTTTTTATAAATAAGTAAAAAAATATTATTCTCATAAGATTTATATATAATCTAGCAAAATATAATTTGAGGGGTAGGGAGTGAGGTGTTTGGGTGGAATGGTTAATGGGTAGAGATTCAGGATGTTGGGTAGGTGGGGAGAAGACAATAAACTTTGAATATCACTAGTCAAATTAAATTTTCATACTTTTATTAAATAAATTATTTTCTTCATTTTTAAGGAATTATTTTTTCTAGAAAAAAAATTTTCCAAAATAATTTGACCAATCAAACATAAAAAAATTAAAAAATATTTTCTTCCCTACACACTTATAATATTTCACGTCAACCTTTAATCATACTAACTTTTTCTTTTACTTGAAACTCACCCTCATCTTAAGGGTTTCTTTAGACTCAAAGAGACTTATCTTTCTTTTTTCTTTTCTTGTATTCAAGAATCAAGAAAGAGAAGTGGTTTAGCTTTGCCAGTAATGTACTTCTTTTATCCCAAAATACTTTATTGTTTATTTGTTTTCTTCTTCTTTTTGAGTTAGCATAAAGTAATGATCACTTTTTTACTTTGAAAGGTTCTATATAATTTAATGAAGTACTAAAAGTTTTATGGACTCACTAAATTTATTGTTATAACCTGAATATTCCAACAAAATCTTAAATCATGATCCTGAGCAAGTGCATAAATATACTCCAGAAAGATAAAATCGATGAAGAATTTCTCCAAATTTTTCTCTTTGATCAGTGATTCACCAGTCACTAGATCCGGAATTCCATCCTATTCTCAAATCTGGTGGGGAATAAGCATCGGCTAACTCTGTGCCAGCAACCGCAATAATACAGAGGACGCAAACGTTATCCGGAATGATTAGACTTATGTTCTCAACTTGAACTATCTTTTCTAGTTTTATTTTACAGTAGAAAGAGCGAAATATTATCCACACAAATCGTACAAAATTCTTAACTATTCCCATGCCACATCATAATGTAAAAACAAATTGATATAGTGGGAACAGGATGTTCATGGTTCTGTTAAAAAATAGATTTAAATAAATAATAGAATCAAAATGATAAATTAATTTTTTTATTTGATTTGGATTTAAGTTTTACAAAAATCAATAATATTTGGTTTTGTTTGATTTTATAAAAACAAACCAAATAAAAAACTGAACTAAGCTGATTAGTTATTATATATATATGTTACTTTTTAAAATAGTTTCAAATACTTTGTATACTTTTTTCATAAAAAAATTATTTATTCCTAATAGGCTAATGAATTTTACACCTTAAGCTCGTTATTAAAAGAAAGTCATGAATCAAAACTCATATATATATATTTATTTATTTTTTACTTATCAACTTATTCACTTGATTAAAACTTTTACATATTAAAAATATTTCTCCATAATCGAACAAAATTATAGCCATAACAATAAAAGGTTCATTATGAATTATAAGTTCGAAAACGATAAAATATTCGATTCTATTTATAGGGGAAAAAAGAAAGAAATATCATTATGTTTCTTAAAAATCGAACTAAACTGACAATAATTAATTCCAAATTATATTTAATTTGATTTGATTTTAATAATTAAAAATCCAACTAAATGGATTTAATTTTAATTTTAATTTCATCCCAAATATCGACTCAACCCAAATTATGAACGAGCCTTAAGTTGGAGTATCTTTTATTGTTTAAATTGCTCTATAGGCTGATTAGGCTCTAAAAGATTGGATCTAATGCTAATTGATATTCGATATCAAGCATGACAATTTTACTTTATGTTTGTATGTGAATTGTGATTGATTGCATAGGTACTATTTAATATTTATACTAGGCAAACGAGTTATATTATACGTAAGAATTAATTGTCATTTAGATAAGTATCTTTCTTTATTATAAAAAATAGAAGACAAATTCAGAATATGAGCAAAATCAAATATATTTTCCAATACGTTAGTATAACATCCCAATTAAAAGAAAGGGGAAATTACATGGTTAAGCAACATATACTAGTTAATTAGTCATTATAGCTATAGTTTTAGTTAATTATTACTCGCAACCAACATTCAATGATAATTATGTGGGCTGAGATTTTGAGTTTATATAATTCCCACGTTTGTAGAATTCAGAATTTATATAATATAATGTATATAACTTGTATAATATAATATAATTTGTATAATTGTTTAAAGTTCAAATGTCTGCGTTTGTATAAATTCGTTATTTTGAATTTATACAAAAATAGCCTAATTGTACAAACGTATTCGCGAATCATACAAAATCACCCACGAATTATACAAACTTGCGAATTATACAAACAAGACAGTTTAAACTGTAACTACAACCCGTAAATATGCAAAGTAAAGCTATGAAGCATAGTTAAATTTATTATATTGACTATTTGGAAAAATTCCTCAAAGAAGAATCATGAGTTAGTTGATTTTTTGAGAACTCGACGTATAGACTTAGGTAGAGTTCGAAAATGATATGAATATTTGGAATTTTCTATTTTCTTGTCTAATTAATTTAAAGAGATGCCGACTTCCAGCCGCAAGTGCAAGTGTGCAACTGCTCTTTTTAGAATACGAAAAAGAGGTCGTTGTATCACTTTGAAATTTGTCTTTTTCAATAATAGTTTAAATTATCATCCTTAAATTTTTGGATTTTTTAATTATCAAGTCAAATTAATTATATTATATTCTTAAATTTATAAATAAAATAAAATCAATCAAAATCAGGTTTCTCACTTTTGATTTTTTTTATTTTCTCAATTTTTTTCTTGTAAAGTCTTTATTACTTCAAATATTTATTTAATTCTAGCATAATACAACTATTTAAGGTGTTTCTTTAAAAAAAAAAACATAAAATACGAGATGAGTGATACCATAAAGCATTCAAACAACAACAAAAAAAAAAAAACTACATGAAAAATATGACAAATTAATAAGTCGTAATGAAAATGACATAATATAGTCACGACCCAACCCGCCATGCGAGGCACCCACACTACACCCCCGCTAGGAGAATCAATCAAAAACTAATACACAAACAACTACACAATTAAAAGGAATAGTTCTCGTTAAATTAAACAAGCCATCATCAATCTTAACAAAAATATGCGGAAGTACTCCCCCTAAACTTGAAAGTCATGTACTAAAACATCTATATAGTCTAGAATATGGGGATGCAATCCCAAAACAAAAAATATAAGTCCAACAAATGAACTAGGGAAAAGATGAAACTATAGCAGCTTGGAAGAAGTAGCTCACCCTTGGATTCAGAAAGCATTGGACTCACAACTGAGGTTCTGCAGCTGCTGCCGAAGTAGGGTCATGTACTCAACAAAGAATGAAAAAATGCAATATCAGCACACAAAATCCACAATGTACTGGTAGAATCATCGGTCAACTCCAATTATACGAAATATGAACAAGAAACCAAAGCTTAGTAAACAACACGATATGCAAATACAGTCACAACCAGGGGCGGACCTAGGTGGTTCCTAGCGGATTCCCTTCGTCGAAAAATTACACTATATATAAGGCTGAATTATGATTTTATGAGTATATATATTATAATGAACCCCTTGAAAATAAGTGAGAAGCTTAGCTTAGTGGATAAGGGGTTCAAGAATTGTCTTTACATCGTGTGTTTGAATCCCACGCATAGCAAGTCTTTTTTATTTTTTATTTACCCTTTTTAATGCTATGGAATTGGGCTCAACTTTGGGCTTGGATCTTCTTTTCTTTTTTCATTATTTTTTCTCTTTTATGTCATTTTCTTTTTTCTAATTTGTCTTTGTTTAAATTTATTAGACACTTTTTTTTAGTTTTTTTATTGAGGATTCTTCTTATATCTATTATTCATTTTATTTCAACATAATTTTATGTACTAACTTGAATAAACTCTTTAAAAATGATATGAATTATATTAAACTTGAAATTGATATATATATATATATAAATTAGATGTTATTGAATGAAGAAACTAAAATTCGTCAATATCCTTTTAATAATATCAATTTAATAGAATTCATCGAATTTCTTTTCTATTTTTTCAATTCAATTTTAGAGAGATGGAAACTAAATTTATCTGGTTAATCTGTCATTTCTGTTTTTACAAATGATGACTAACCTAGTAAATTTAACTACATGAACTAAAAAAATTGATGATGCCATTTATTTATCATTTGAATATGCATTATAATATTAGTAACTCTATACTTACACACTTTTAGAGAATCTTGACGATTTTCCTAGTAACATGTGTTTGAATGGATCCTAATTTAATTTTTTTAAAAAGTGCAATAAAGCAAAATATTACAAAATAAAAGCATAAAAAACACAAGAAATTTTAAGAATGTTCAATGGAGCAAGGTAAAAATAAGAAGAAATGCTTAATGCGGTATGATAAGTTAAGTTAAATTTAGTGGGTTCAGGTAAATATTTTTCTTCCCCGTCTCACTTCTTTTTTCATCCTTTAATTTTCATGTGTTTTAGAAATTAACTTATGCAATACAACAAATCCACTTATTTTTTTAATCAACGTAGCTTTGTTCTTAGTATATTTGATTAGTTTGGTGTTTACTTTTATCAACCAATGAAATACTATGGTTGCTTGTACAAAAGAGCATGCCGGGGGGTAACTACGCTCACCACTCACTTACATTACCATCCAAGCTTCTTCTTTAAGCTTCGAACCCCCTGAACAAAATTCTTGGATCCGCAACTGGTCACAACCAGTAACATAAACATGACTCCCAGTCCTCATCCTGACTTAACCACCATAAAAAATATGTTCAAGAACCTTTCAATATTAAACTCGGTTCACTCATGGAACAAACACACAGAACAATCACATGTACCAGACATAGTATATCTCATACCAAACATGGTACCCTAGTCAACTAATATATGTACCAAGTGTAGTACTCGAGCCAACCAAGAGATATTTTATATCAGACATGGTACCTGATCTAACCAAGAATCACTCATTACACAATCACAATCACAATAAATACAACCTGTAACGACCTGACCCTGTCGTAATGAGTAAGCTAATAGAAAAAAAAATTAAGCCAAAAAAATTTTCGGGTAGTAACTTAATTATTTTGGCTAGGCCAGCTTAGACAAAATTGGGATAGGTGAGGTCTAGGGCCATCCAGGAATGGGTGGGGTGTGTTTTTTAGGTTTGGTTGATGCTTTCTTGTAGCCAAGGCATTAAGGAGTCCATAGAGAATTTTGAAATCGAATTTAGGGAAGTAGAACTCTTGAAGTCAATCCTGGCGTGAAAGATGTTTGTCAGGATGTCAAGAAAAGAAGTTGTGTTGTAAAAATGGTCTTTTTGGACTTTTGAGCTTCTGAAGTTTCTTCGAGGCCACTATAGCAGAAGGCGTCTCACTATAGCAGTGCTCAGATCGCTGTAGTGGGGTTAATTTTCGCTATAGCAGACTGGGCCGTTATAGCGGGGTGAAGTGAGTTTTATTGCAGAAATAGCCCCAAATTTCTTATTTTCTATACTTTGTGTTCTTGGATTTGGGATGAGCGATTTTGGGCAGTCTGCCCTTGTTTTTCCCATAGAATTCGTCGATAAAGATAAGAATTTGACTCCCCAACCTTGTGAATTGATTCTTAAGCCTTAGAATCTAGGTTATTGTCATTGGGGGAAGGTTTTGACATGATGGGAAAAGCCCTAAGTTGGGAAGATGATTGATCTTGGGCATATTTATATGCCCAATTACTACAAATTACCTATTTTTTAACGTGAGTTTAAGGACATTCACTAATCTAACTAACATGTTTTACTTAGAATTGCGATGATTGCATACTAACATACATGCTTAGCAATTTTGCAAGGTTCCTAAGGGAAGTGATCGATTCAAGGAAGGAAAAGGAATTGAAGACGACAAGTGAAGCCAGGAGAAAAAGCTGGGCGGCGCCCCATCATCACTAGCGCAGCAAGGGCACGACGCGCCAAGGCCCAGTTTACTAGGGCAGCATTTTGGCGCACTGGCAGCACGGTGCACCAGCCTTCCAAGCGCGATTAGAGCAAGATGCCCCACAACCTTGCGGACGTTTGAGCGAAATTTGATTTAAAAAGGACTCCTTTGTGAAATAGATTTAGGCTCTAGTTTTCCTAACTTTTATAAATAGACTCCTAGGGCTAATTTGTAGAGGTTCGACATTATTTTGGTGTGCAAGAGCAAGTTTCATCGTTTGTAATAGTTTTCGATCTTTTAACTCTTCTATTTTCCGAAAATTGCATGAACAATAGTATTTTGTGGTTTTCTAATAGCATGAGTGGCTAAACTCCCTAGTTCTGGGGTTGTAGTTATGAATCGAATGTTGAATATTTAAGGTTTATGAATTAATTCTTGGTTGTCATTATAAGTTACTTCTATATTCTTGTTTTACTATTTTATGCTTGCGCACCATAAGATAAATCTATTATCTAATCTTAAAATTGAGAGATGAGGGATTAGATAGACTAGAGAATATAGAGAGCTTGATTAACCAATTAAGTTGAGGTGATTTTTGTTCAGGAGTGACGCCCAGACGAACAACTCGCTTGGTTACGAAACATGATGAAATATAAATGCTCGCCAGTTAGTTTGTTTATCCCCGCTCAACGATGTAGTTAGGCAGCTAATTGGAGTAGGCGACTAGAGGTGTGTAACCCGACCCATACAATTAACCATGTAAACCAGTAACTTAACAACTAAAATTAGTTCTAAGCCAATAATATGATACATGAGATTCATTGCATGTTGCAGCCCTGGAATTGTCTTTTACTTGATTGAAACATCATCTTAAAGTCGTTCACAAGTAGTTACTTTTAGTTATTGCATAATTCGTAGTAGTAGTAAACAACCAACACCAACTCTTGATGTGGAATTGAGTGTTAGATATAAATCGATCATAAGTCCCTTGGGAACGATAACTCGTTTCTCTAAAGAATCTATATTACTTGCGCGACCACCTATACTTGCGTGTATATTGGGGAGCAATAAGTTTTTGGCTCCACTACCGGGGACTTAGAAATTGATTTATATTCGATCTTCTTAAGTCTAGAATTAGAATATCCAGGTGTTAATTACTTGATCTTAGTTTTTGAATGCAGGCACTGACTTTCAAGTCTGGCTCAGAAAGGAGAACTTGTCGAACCAGACAACAAACCCGAAAGAGCTTTATGCCAACGCAAAAAATGGCTAATCAAGGACGTCATGGAGAATTGGGGTTAGGTCTTCAGGAAGACAATTAGGAGAATAACCAAGACAACGTGAATAACCGAGAAAACTTGAAGAACCAAGGGGTACCCCCTGTCGTACTTGCAAGACCAGTCTGTGATGTGACAGTCCCACTCACAGCCAATGTGGCATCTAGTTTTAGGAAACCTCCACCGGGGGGTAGATTTGCACTAAAACAGGGCATGGTACAACTCATCCATCCTAATGGGCAATTCACTGGTCTCCCCCACGAGGATCCTCAAATCCACATTAGAAACTTCATAAAGAGTAGTGATACTTACATCCCAAATAGAGTCTCATCGGATTATGTGAGGCTGACGTTGTTTTCGTATTCATTGTTAGGAGCCGCAAGGCTAGCTAAGAAGTTCTTGAGTCGATTCTTCCCATCCAAGAAAATTGTACGGTTGAGGAGTGAGATATTAAGCTTTAAGAAAAACCAGGGGAGGATATGTACCAAGCATAGGCTCGTTTTAAGCAAATGTTTAATGCCTGCCCGCACCACATGCAAACTAATGAGGTACTTGCTCACACGTTCTTTGAAGGTTTAGATTATAATGCATATGTACTTCTTAATAGTGCATCAAGTGGACAAGACCTAGCAAAAACCTGTAAGGAGGTTTTCAACTTACTCAATAGACTCTCCGAAGGGAACCCAGGGTATGAGGGGGAAATGCCTAGAACCACAACCCAAAAGGCCACGAGGATCTTAGATGTAGATCAAGCTACTACCATAAACGCCAAATTAGATGCAATGCAACATAACACGACCTTACATTTTAAACAAATGGCCCTAAACTATGCATCGGTAAACGTTGTACAACAAACAGCAAATTGGTGTGGGGTATGTGGTAGCGGAGCTCATGAAACCGAACTATGTGAGGAAAACCCGAATTCCGTAAACTATTTGGGTAATGCGCAAAGGGGTGGAGGTCAGCAAAACTATGGTAACACTTACAACCCTAGTTGGAGGAACCATCCTAACTTTTCATGGGGTGGGAACCAAAACCAGAACCAAGTGCAAGGGGCCAACCAATACCGTTCTCAAGGGGCTGGACAACAATACCAAAATCCTAACCAAAGCGCAAATCCTAATGCACCAAAAATGGGGGATGACCAATGGGGAGCTACTCCAAAATCTCATGGCTGAAATAGGAACAAAAATAAATTCTAGGATAGATAAGAAGGATGAGAACATCAGAAACATCCAAATATCCCAAATGAGTTTAGAGAAACAAGTTGCGCAAGTAGCTAATTCTCTGAACTTGCGTCCCCAAAGTGGGTTGCCTGGTGATATTGAATGCGGTAAGTACTAGAAGTGGGTTACAACTAGAGGAACTAGCTCCAAAGAAGAGAGATACTGAGGCTGGTACTAAAGAAAAGAAAGTGGAAGATGTAGTAAAAAGTTCCAATGTTGAGACGCCCGTTCCTCAAAAGAAACTACCCCCTCTGTTTCTACAAAGGCTCAGAAAGAAGAATGAGGATAAATGCTTCGGTAAGTTTCTCTCTCTCCTTAAACAGGTTCAAATTAACCTACTTTTGGTTGACATGTTGCAGGGTATCCCGAAGTATGCTAAGTACGTGAAGGAAATATTGGCTAACAAAAGGAGGCTCATGGAGTACGAAACTGTGGCACTTACTGAGGAATGCAGCTCTAGATTCCAAAATAGACTACCCAAAATGTTAAAAGATCCGGGTAGTTTTACTGTGCAGATTACAATTAGGCAAAGTGTTCATGCCTGGGGATTGTGTGATTTGGGGGCAAGTATAAATTTGATGCCCTTGTCGTTGTATAGAAAACTTGGGTTGGGTAGTCCAAAACGAACCGCTGTCATTCTCCAACTCGCTGATAGATCCATTGCTAGGCCTTAGGGGGTGGTAGAAGATGTGTTAGTACAAGTAGGTTCCTTGATTTTTCCGATGGATTTTGTGGTCTTAGACTTTGAACCCGATTCTGAAGTTCCATTCATTTTAGGACGTCCGTTCTTGGCCATGATGAGGGCATTAATTGATGTAGCAGTCGTATAATTAACTATGAGGTCACATGATAAGGTTGAAGCGTTTGATGTTTACCGTGCTTTAAAATTGCCTTCTAGCTATGAAGAATTATCTGCTATTATTGTTGTAGACCACCTAGTAGAGTCGCAGTTAGTTGTGCCCGATGATCCCTTAGAAAAAGTGTTAGTGGGTCATGAGGTGGATGGAGATACTGAGGCCCAAGATATAGAAACATGTTTGAATCTAGCACTTGTGGAGAATCACAAACGTAGAGTAGAGCCACTAGATCGTGAGTTAGGACCTCCACCAAAGCCTTCGATAGAAGAATCTCCCAAGCTGGAGTTAAAAACGTTGCCTGCTCACCTAAGGTATGCATTTTTAGGTGCTAATGAAACTTTGCCTGTTATACTTTCTGCAGAATTGTCTGAAATACAGGTTGATGCGACATTGGGGATTCTAAAGCAGAGAAAGAAAGTGATTGGATGGAAGATGGCTGATATTCATAGGATTAGTCTGGCATTATGTATGCACAGGATCTACATGGAAGATGATCACAAACCAAGTGCACAACATCAACGTAGGCTAAATCCTTTGATGAAAGAAGTGGTAAGGAATGAGGTAATAAAGTGGCTAGATGCTGGAATTGTGTACCCAATTTCTGATAGTAAGTGGGTAAGTCCTGTGCAGTGTGTTTCTAAGTAGGGAGGTATGACAGTGGTAAGGAACGAAAGAACGAGTTGATTCCTACTAGAACAGTGACCGACTGGAGAATTCGTATGGATTACCGAAAACTTAATGATGCCACCCAGAAATATCACTACCTGGTTCCCTTCATTGATCAGATGCTTGACCGACTAGCAGGGCAGGAGTACTATTGTTTCCTAGATGGATATTCCGGATACAACCAGATCTTAATTGCACCCGAGGATCAAGAAAAGACCACGTTCACTAGTCCTTATGGTACCTATGCTTTCAAACGCATGCCATTTGGACTTTGCAATGAACTGATGACTTTTCAAAGGTGTATGATGTCCATTTTTCATGATATGGTGGAATACTTTGTAGAGGTGTTCATGGATGATTTCTCCGTCGTTGGGAAGTCTTTGGAGGTATGTCTCCGGAATCTTGATAAAGTACTTGCTAGGTGTGAGGACACGAACTTAGTATTAAATTGGGAAAAGTGTAATATTTTGGTTAGAGGGGATAGTTTTGGGTCACAAGGTGTCGAAGTCAGGTTTAGAGGTTGATAAGGCCAAGGTAGAAGTTATTGAGAAATTTCCCCCTCCCATTTCTGTAAAAGGGGTGCGTAGTTTTCTTGGTCATGCAGGTTTTTACCGGCGATTCATCAAGGATTTTTCCAAGATTGCTCGACCTATGTGCAGTCTTTTGGGGAAGGAGGTGAAGTTTGACTTTGATGAGATGTGTTTGAAAGCTTTTGAGATGTTGAAGAGGAACTTAATTGAGGCTCCCATCTTAATTGCTCCTAATTGGGAAGTACCATTTGAACTCATGTGTGATGCAAGCGACGTAGCAGTGGGTGCAATGTTGGGACAAAGAAAAGATAAGGTGTTCCACTCGATCTATTATGCAAGCAAGACCCTGGATTCTGCACAAGCTAATTACACAGTGACTGAGAAGGAGATGCTAGCTCTAGTGTTCGCCTTCGACACATAATCCACAGCCACAAGGATGTATTGGTTTCCATTCGATGGAGGGAAGGGAACCATTAAGTCAATACCCCACACATAAAAAAATTCCACCTCCAAAATGTTATTTAGCGGCATCTTATGTCTTTTTGAAATAGTACCCAACCTTTGGCATTTATCACAACCCTTCACAAAAGCAATAAAATCTTTAAATAACGAGGCCCAAAAGAAACCAGATTGTAGTACCTTATGCACTGTGAGCTCTCCTACATGGTGACCTCCATATGGGTTAGCATGACAACTTTCGAGCACTTTTTGAACCTCATACTCCGAAATGCATCTTCTCAATACCCGATCCACACCTTGCTTGAACAAGAACGGTTCATCCAAGTATAGAACTTAGCATCATGATTGACCTTTTTCTTTTGTTGGGTGTTGCACCCGGAGGGTAATATCCACTTACTATGAGATTCACAATGTCCGCATACCATGGCACTTGAGAGATATCTAATGCCATCAATTGTTCATCTGGAAACTCTTCCCGGATTTTCTCACCTTCATTCACATGGGAAAAATCCTCCAACCTAGACAAGTGATCAGCTATTTGATTTTCAGTACCTTTTCTATCCTTAATCTCAAGGTCAAATTCTTGGAGAAGCAATATCCACCAAATCAGCCTTGGTTTAGCTTCCTTCTTGTTTAATAGGTACCTAATAGCTGCATGATAAGTAAAAACAATCACCTTAGTACCTACCAAATACGATCTGTAAATGGGTTGAGACTGCCGTTCTTCCTTCGAATGATTCAAGGGTGGTGATAAAGTTCATCAAGAAACACATCTTCACTTGCTTTGGCACTCCAAGGGCAATCATAAGTGATGAAAGTAAGCATTTCATTAACCATCTAGTTAAAAATCTTCTTGCTAAGTATGGTATTCGTCATGAGGTTGCTACAACTTACCATTCCCAAACGAGTGGCCAAGTGGAGGCTTTAAATAGAGAGGTGAAGCAAATTTTGCAGAAAATGGTGAATGCGCAGAGGAAAGATTGGTCTGAGAAGTTAGATGATGCATTGTGGGCATTTAAGACTGCGTATAAGACACCCATAGGAACTTCTCCCTATCACATAGTATTTGGTAAAGCATATCATCTTCCGGCGGAATTAGAACACCAAGCTTATTGGGCGATTAAGAGGTTGAACTTGGACCCCGAGCTGGCAGGTAGAAAGAGAGTGAATCAATTGCATGAACTTGAGGAGTTTAGGCTCCACGCGTATGAGAATGCCAAGCTTTACAAAGAAAAGACGAAAAGGTGGAATGACAAGCACATAGTTACTCTTACTTTCACTCCGGGAGAAAATGTACTACTCTTTAACTCTAGATTGAGGTTATTCCCCGAAAAACTAAGGTCTAAATGGAGTGGTCCGTTCGAAGTGGTAAGAATGACACAACATGGGGCTGTTGAACTTAAATGTGATATTGTCCTTACGTTCTTGGTAAATGGGCAAAGGGTGAAACACTACTTTGGTGTATATTCGGATCATGATCGGGAGGCTCTGGAGCTAAATGATGAGTGATCCAAGTTGAGTCGTGCCGCGACGTTAAATCAAGCGCTACACGGGAGGCAACCCGTGAATGATATGTAATAGGTAGTAGTTTGGATTAATTTTAAAATTTTAGCTTAGTTTCAAATTTCTAGGTGTAGAGTTTTTATTTTTTTAGTTTGTTATTTGGATAGGACTTTAGAAGTTATAAAGAAAAATATAAAATGATGAGTCGTGCCACGACTAAAACTAAAGCGCTGGATGGGAGGCAACCCACCATTATTATGTCACATTGTGTGGTCGATGCGCAGGTCATAGGAGGAGAAACCACCCGAAAAAAGAAGAAATATGTTAAAAAATGCAGTTTGGGTGCAATTTAGGCGCGCCATGCCAGGGCTAAATTACCGGGGTCACTTTTTGGCGCACTGGCAGCGCAACGCGCCACCATCGTGCCAGGCCCCTAGAGAACGCCGATGGTAGGCGCAACCTGGGAGCGCCACACCACACCTTTAGGCGCATACAGGGCGCCTCACGCCAGAAGAAGTTTGACTGTGGGAGGTTTCTGGCATACTGGCAGCGCCCCCTATCACGCCAACAAGTTTTATGGAAATTTTTGGGAATTTCGTGGGACCCACTTAAATTCCAACCTTTCAATCTTCCACCTACCCACATACACCCCATTTTTCAAAATTCTTTCTCTAAAACCGCCCCTCTCCTCCAAATTCTCTCTAAATGCCAAATTTTTCTTCTTCTTCTCCACGTCTTTTCTTCCCCAAATTCCTCCATTAATCCTTACTAAAACATTCTTCCCTTGCCTCACCCCTAAAATCCACTCCAATCCACCAAACTTTCAAAACCCCACCCACCCCACTACCCACCCAACCCCTCCTCATTTTTCCCCAAAAATATTTTTTTCTTCTTTTATTAGTTTCTTCCACTGATAGGGTGTAAAAATGGCTCCTAAGGGTAAGAATGTTGCTATTGGTTCGGGTATTAAAGAAGAGTAGGAAATGAGCAATTGGTGGAAGTTGTAATCGGGAAACCACCAATTTGCCACCTCAAAAATTTGGCAAGCAAGCTTTAATGCACTATGGAGAGGATTGGTATGAATGTCAACAAGAATCCAAGTACTTAGGTGATGAGTATGTAGATGAGGGGCGATTGCAACAAGAATTTCCCATATTAATGCCCAAATCCATGCTTTGGGACTTCAATATGTCTTCGTGGATCAAGGTGAGTCCAACTTAAGCTTAGTCCATGAATTTTATACTAATTGGAATACACATCGTGTTGAGTTAAACCAAGGGTTAATTAGGGATAGTCGGTTGAGATTTACTATGGAAACACTGAATGAATTTTTGGGTACACAAATTGTGACAATTCAAAATTTCTAGCAATGATTGAAAGACCCCCTTATCGTGATATTAGGCATACTTTGTGTGGGGTGAATTATGTTGCGCGGTGGGATAGGGTTAGAGACACGAGAGGTCATTTGACTCTTCACTATTCACTTCAATTTAGAGGCTCACATTTGGTTGAAAATTGTGTGTAGCACCTTACTACCGTGTAAGCATACGACTGATGTCACTAGGGAGATAGTGGTGCTATTATATCGTTTGATGAAGGGTTTGCCGGTGAATGTGGGGGCTGTTTTGAAGTAAAACATGCTTAAGTTTAGGAAAAATAAGAGATGGCATTTCTGTTATGGGAGCATCATTTCTAGGTACCTCTGGGATTTACAAATTGAGGAGAAAGTTCATGATGTGTGCCCTCCCGGTCCCCTTACTTAGTATGCCGCTTGGTTGATATCACAAGAACTAAAGTGCACGATCCATCGCAAGGGCCAGTGTTAACTGCTATTGATAGGCAATCTTGTGATGATAGTTGGATAGGGCGTATGTTTGGAATGGCTGAGCTACAACTGAGGATAGGTGGCCTTCCGATGACTGAGGATGAAATGGCGACACAGGCGGAGCGTTACCCTTTGACGGATAGCGCGATGTACTTGTGTCGAATGGGCCCGGCTTTCCAAGAACCCATTGATGATGATGATGCCACTGTTGATGAGGAGGGTGGCTCAGATGAGGATGCATCAGATGATATTGGACCTGGAGATAGTGATACTAATGCGGGCCGTTGATTGGCAGCACGTGGCCTAGAGGTCGAGAGGGAGTTCTCTTTTACCTTTTCACTTTGTTTTATTTTGCACACTGAGGACAGTGTTTTCTTTAAGTGTGGGGTGGAAGTTGAACTTCATTGTACGTAGTTTATTGCTTTATCGAGTCTAGTTAGTTAAGTTAGTTTTTAGCTTATGCTTAAATATTTTTTTGGGTTCCTCAGCGTTTGTTTTCGGTAGTTTTACTAAGGATAGTCCCTTTGAACTGACTAAGACTAGTTTTATTGCTTTATTGTGTCTTAGAGTCATCGTAGGAGTGATAGTTCCCGATGATGGATGGATGACGACCGTCTTAAGGGAAAATTAGTCACATAGAGGAGTAGGATTGAGAAACCAACCTCGGTCTTTTGAAACTATGTTCGAAAAAGTCAGCTAGACATCATGGGTAGTCATAAGTGAAAAAATGCAAAAGAATTTTAACCTTGTAACAAGCATGTGTTCTTAGTTGTGAGTCTAAATAAAAATAAATGGGCTTAATTGTGTAGTAGTACCATAATGCAAGATGTATGAGCATGCTAGTTAATATGTCCTTATATGTGTTATGATGCCATGAGTGGTGAGTTGTTGTTTTGGTTCTTGATTCAATTGATATCTAGAACTTGCCTTATGTGTTGAATAAGTAGCTTGTATGACTTAGGGAATGTGATTGAGGCGTTTCTTTAAAAAAAGCCAATTATTGACTCTAAGTGTGCCTACCATTGAAATTACCCCTAGTGAAGCCCCATTGAGCCTTTAGCCTTGTCTGTTGATATGCCAAAACCTGTTTGCTTGATATCAAAGTCTTTTGATCCCAATGAAATCCTTAATGCACTATGTTAAGAAGAAGGGTTGAAAATGCTAGTTGATATGAGAAAGGGTGAAATGCTAAATTGTGTGGAAAAGAAAAGAATAAGTGAAACTCTGTTTTGGCCATGGTCTTTAGTGAGATTGTGCACCTAGTGGCTATTTCAGAAATTTGCTCTAAACATTGGCCCTGGTCCTACCACGGATATTGTGTACCTCACTCAGACCTTAAAATCTCGAGTGGGGGTGGCTAGTGTGAAGGCATTAAAAAAAAGAATAATGGGCAAAGATGGAGTAACAAAGAAAATATTCATGAAGTGCGTACTAAGAACAAAAAAAAGCTAAGGAGGATTTTTGTTGGTAAAATAATGACATGTGCATTAGGGAGGTGTAGTCACTAAAATGATTCCTAAGCCAACATTATAACCAAATAGAATTCCTCCTGATTCCTTGAGAAATACAATGTGAAAGTGAGAATACACTATGGGCAAGCTTATGGCATGTTGAGAAGTAAGAACTTCATTTGTAAGAGTGAGTTGATTGTTTGAAAAATAGGCCTTGTTCATATTATGATTGATTGAGTGAAAGGCTATACTAAACACAAATAAGTGAGGGCATTCATGGCATATTTTCAGATTATCAAATTGGTATGTTTGTATGAGTTTGCATTAGCCCGGAAAAATAGTAAAAGAGTCATTCTTTGAGCATATGTGTTGTAACTTGGTGTAAAAGTTTTGAAATGTTGCATCCATTGTGAACTACAAAATCATGATTAAAAATATTTGGTTGATTTTAAGGTGGGTTGGTAAGTCCTAGGGATATGCAAAAGAGTGTGATTTAATAAGATAGAGTTTGTTCGAGGACTAACAAATGTTTAAGTGTGGGGTGGTGATCTTGGGCATATTTATATGCCCAATTACTACAAATTACCCATCTTCACGAGTTTAAGGACATTCACTAATCTAACTAACATGTTTTACTTAGAATTACGATGATTGCATACTAACATCCATGATTAGCAATTTTGCAGGGTTCCTACGGGAAGTGATTGATTCAAGGAAGGAAAATGAGTTGAAGACGACAAGTGACGACAGGAACAAAAGTTGGCACGGCACCCCAGCATCACTGGCGCAGCAAGGGAGCGATACGCCAAGGCCAAGTTTACTGGGGCTGCATTTTGGAGCACTAACAGTGAGGTGCGCCAGCCTGCCAGGCGCGATTAAGGTGCAATACCCCACAGCCTTGCGGACGTTTGAACAAAATTTGATTTAAAAGGACTCTTTGTTGAAATAGACTTAGGCTTTAGTTTTCCTAACTTCTATAAATAGACTCCTAGGGCTAATTTGTAGAGGTTCGATTATTTTGGTGTGCAAGAGCAAGTTTCATCGTTTGTAATAGGTTTTTATCTTCTAACTCTTCTATTTTTTGGAAATCGCATGAACAATAGTATTTTGTGGGTTTCTAATAGCATGAGTGGCTAAACTCCCTAGTTCTAGGGCTGTAGCTACGAATCGAATGTTGAATATTTAAGGTTTATGAATTAATTCTTGGTTTTCATTATAAGTTACTTTTATATTCTTGTTTTAATATTTTATGCTTGCGTACCATAAGATAAATCTATTGTCTAATCTTAAAATTGAGAGATGAGGGATTAGATAGACTAGAGAATATAGAGAGCTTGATTGACCCATTAAGTTGAGGTGATTTGTGTTCAGGAGTGATGCCCAGACGAACAAATCGTTTGGTTACGAAACATGATGAAATATAACTGCTTGCCAGTTAGTATGTTTATCCCTGCTCAACGATGTAGTTAGGCAGCTAATTGGAGTAGGCGACTAGAGGTGTGTAACCGACTCCTACAATTAACCCTGTAAACTAGTAACTTGACAACTAAAATTAGTTCTAAGCCAATAATATGATACATGAGATTCATTGCATGCTGCAGCCCTGGAATTGTCTTTTACTTGCTTGAAACATCATCTTAAAGTCGTTCACAAGTAGTTACTTTTAGTTATTGCATAATTCGTAGTAGTAGTAAACAACCATCACCAACTCTTGAAAATGTTACTTTTATTTTATTTGTGGAATTAAGTGTTAGATATAAATCGATCATAAGTCCCTTAGGAACGATAACTCATTTCTATAAAGAATCTATATTACTTGCGCGACCACGTACACTTGCGTGTATATTGGGAAGCAACAATGATCATATATTGGCTTGTATTTAGGATTTGTTGATAACTCGGGTAAATTATAGTCATTAGTGATTGATTGTTGTTTATATTATTTGTTTGAGACCAAGAACAAACCAAGGCACTTTACAACGGAAAAATTCAGGTATTTTAAGTTCCAAGAGGTTTGATTCGAGGTAGGTGATTGTTTCATATTTCCGGTTTATATGTGTATGCATGTCTACTGCTTTGTAGTATCATTTGTGCAATGCTTGGTAGGGAGACATATCGTATGACATTATATAGGCAAGCTCATGAAATGAACTTGTTATTGTGACTTGTGGTTTGAAGTGGTATTGTTCATTGTGATATGTGATTATGCATGATTGTTGGTCGGCTCGGGTACCACACCGATATATTAACTATGGATGACTCGGGTACCATACCATTACACTAACTATGAATGGCTCGAGTACCATGCCGGTACATTAACAATTTGGTTTAAGTTTCTAAAGAGGACCAGGTATGTGATTGTTGTTCCATGAGAGGATCAAGAATTTGCATTTTGATCATGTGGGACATGCATCTAGGTATTGTTGTTTCCTATATGTGACTGGGAGTTTGTGGTTTGTTACTTGTTGTTATATACATTGTTTTTTGTTATTGTATTGTATTGAACTATTTTACATTCATATCTTGGATTGACCATGCGATCCTATCAATACACAGTGTTTGTGTACTAATATTACACTTGTTATTTTCTTTATTGAGTACATGACATCTTCCAGCGGATGATCCAAGACCTTAGTTAAAGAACACTTGATTCTGAATCCAAGGATAATCTACATCTTTGAGGTTGCCGTGAACTCCTCTGTTTTTCTTGTCTATCTCTTATGACACATACATTAGACTTTAGTTTTATGTTTAGTTTCGGGTTTGCATCCTCAATCTTTGTTATTGGAGTTTTGGTATGATTACTTTTAGTTCTTAGGATTGTTTTTCCGCATTAACTATTTTGGGCTATTGGGTTGAGTTTATGAGGACTCAATCTTTTGGTTGTCTAAACTATTTATTTCCTATTATTTATAAACTTGGTTTTATTTAAAATGGTGTTGGGTTAATTTCGGGTCAGTCTTTGGTTCTCCCACCATGTGGTTAAGTGTGGATGCCACTCAGGACTGTCTGGGTCTCGACGCAATAACACTTGTAAAACACAAGCAAATATGACAAGTTTATTGCATGACATTGACAACAAAATATCATTTAAATTTCATCCCTTTCTGACTCCCTAAACACATATTGTACAAGTATTAGTAGCGAAATAATTAACATGCATATATGACATAAACTAGAAACAATTCAACCATCACCTACCTCAAATCAAGCTTGAAAGCTCTACTGAACTTGAGCCTTCCCCTTGTTATGAAGCCTTGCTTGTATTTTGTCTATAAACAATCAATATGATACAAAATCATACCAGAACTAGAAACAATTCAACCATCACCTACCTCAATTCAAGCCTGAAAGCTCTATTGAACTTGAGTCTTCTCCTTGTTATGAAGCCTTGCTTGCTTTTGGTCTATAAACAATCAATATGATACAAAATCATACCAGAAAGACCTAAATGCACCAAGATTATATCCTAATCCCGAATTCCAGACAATTTTCATGATTATTCCACCCCAAACCCAGGGTTTTTCTCTATTATTCAAACCAAATCCTCCCGTAAAGTCAACACTATAGATTCTAAGGCCTAATAATCGAATTACTAAGTTATGAGTGTTGACACCCAATTTTGGCCCTCCACAATATAAATTAATCATCGAGCTTCTTAAAATTCCCAACGATTTGAAATAATTGACTTTATTTTATTATATTTTCTTTCATGTCTCAATTCTATATATAAATAAACGACAAATTTTCATATCCTTTAAACTCAACATTTATTTTGGATACATTTACATAAGACACATTTATATTTTTAACATATAAAATTATCATACATTTCAGTACATTTATTTATTTACCATATGATAAACATACTAATATTAATTTTATTTAAATGGACGTATATATGTCGTATCTTATATTTTACTCTTTTTTTAAAAAAAACTAATAAAATTCACTTACCATTGATTTTAAAGCAAATAAATAAACAAGTTTTCCTAAATTCAAAAAATTTCCAAGTCATTCTAATTAATTCCATCATTTTTACGATTTTTTGTATATATTTTATTTAATTTTGTATGTATTTAACAAAAATTCGAAAATCATCTCAAAAAAGATTTTATATTTTAAATATTTGGTTAATTAGCTTAGTTAAGTAATATTATATATATATATATTATTTTTTTCTTCTTTCTCTTTTGAAATAATTAGTTTTTTTAAAATAAGTTGATTATTTTATTTTGTTAAGATTGAGAAGCTCATTAACTAATTTATATTAATTCATCTTATTTAGTTTTTAGCCGAATCACCAACTAAACTCAATTTGGCTAAATTGTTAACTCTAAGTGGCTACAATTGAAATTCATATGGTCATTTTCTTAATAACGATTCTAACTACTTACTTCCATGCCTTCAACTCAATTTAAGAGACCAAGTTTTGGGCCCATTTTATAGCAGCCCACAACATTCCCTTCAGCCCACTCTTAATTCAAATACCCAATCCAAACCCATTCCAGCAAACACCAAATAATTCCCAGCCAAACCCGACCGACCCCACTCGGCTTCTTCTTCCTCACCACACGAGAACAACAAGCAGAAGGCTGCGAACAACGACCCCATTTTTTCTTCATCGCAACGGAAATCACGGACAACAACAAAAAATCGCGAGAAACCAGTACCCTCATCCAACTACTCTGCAAACCCATAACCCTAACAACCTAATCGATCAAATCGTTGTTCCCTTTCCCTCATTTCCAGGATTTTTCAATTCCCTTCCACTGTTCCCCTTGGAAACAAAGAAAGAAATTCAAATTTTGTGTGAATTTTTTCCAACGGATTTTCCCCTCAATCTTCCCAAATTTCCCTATAAATAACCCCCTACTCTTAGTGATGAGGGGATATGTTTTAGAGTTTGGTTCTTTGACAATACTCATTTTACACTCAAGAAATTTTAAAACGATTCTCTAATCTTAAATTTCGAGAAGTTCGCCGCTTAGATTCTGCGTGGGGATTCTTGGTTTGTTGTTCGTATTCGAATTGCGTGGTAAAAGAATCGCCTCTCTCACAAAGCTCATTATCGTCCCGTTCGCTGCTCCGGAAAAGGTAAAATTTCTTCCAAATTTATTTAGTTTAATATGTTGTATATTCTGCATATAGAGTAGATGTAGTTTTATTCTAGTAGTCTTCTTCCTTCACTGTCCATTTAGTCTACTAGGATTTTCTTTATTCTATCAGTTTTAGTTCATCACGAATGTTGTCGAGTTAATACAAATGAGCATGATGTGTTGAAATAGCTACTAGGTATGTCGTTCTGAATTTTAAATTTAGAAAAGTGTGAATTAGATTCTTCGATTTGGCGCCTCTTTATTCCGGTTAAGAGTCCTGTTTCGTTTACATTGATTAATAAAATAAAATAAAAAGAGATGTTTTCTTTTGGTATAATCTTAAAGTTTGGAATTATTTGAAGTGCTCTATCTTGTATGAAATTTGGTTGGGTGTCCTCATGGCTTACGGGATTTCACAACTAGATAATGACTCATTCTATTTCGTTAGATCCTCTGTTCTAGCATAATTTGAGGTCGTTGTTATAGAATCTTTGTTAAAATCTGATTTTTAATGCAACCTAGCGTTCTATTTTCTGGATTTTCCTTTGATTAACCAAAAATCTGATTTGGTTCTAGCTTAGAACGAGTGCTAGATTGTAGTTTGTCTTGAAGTCATGTTTTTTTTTAATTCTACACTAGTCTAAGCCTTGATTAACCGGCTTCGTCCAGTATAGATTGTCATATCCCAGATGCTATCATGTTTTTAAATTCAATTTATATTCGTTTAGCTTTGTCTTGCTTTAAACTTGCCGTTTTAGATATCCTCAAGCCATTTCTATCATAATTTATTTCTGGTTGCTTTCTTATTCAAAACAAATTGCTTTGATTTTCAAGGAACCATATTGCTATCTTAAAGTTGAACTTTGTTTTCTCTACATGGCATACTCACTGGAAACTTAGTTTTTTCACACGCCTTAGCTAGTTTGTTGCCTTGGTCTTTGCTAGGCTTTATTTTGGAGTTTATTTACTGTTTTCTATAGTACTATCGATTAATGTCGCCTTAAAATGAACAAGTTTAGTTAAGATGTTGAAAATAGTAAGTAGTTGGTTTCCTTGTTTAGATAATAGTTTGTTGAATTCTTAGTGAGTCAGCTGCTTTAGAGTTTGTTTCGGTTGGTTTATCGGTCCCTTTCCCATCTTTAGTTTCTCTTTAGTTAAGATTATAATTCACCTTCTAGTTGTTGCACCTCTAAATCTCTTATTTAATAATGTTGGTCATATATCCTTCGTTATCGGATAATTCGAGCTAACTTGAATCAATAAACTGGTCATTTCCGAGCTGCTGGAACTTTTTTTTTCTTGCGCTAAGCTCTCCTTGTTAAAGTGTTTTGATATGCTGATTAGTTTTTCACTTATATACCTTTATCATTTCCACCCTTAAAACATGCTAAAAATAAAATTTTATTGTCGGTATCTAAGTTAGCTCAACTCAATTGATATTTGGCTGTCCAATCTTCCATTCTTCATATTGCTTAGGGTGATTATCTCGTTGCCTAGCATACCTTGTTTGACTCGAGTTTATGTCTCCATTTTGCTTAAAATCTAGTCGAAAATGCCTGCCATGTGCAATTGAGTTTCCTTTTAAAGTGTGTGTTCCATCAATGCTCCATTAGTTTTATTTTCTTGATTCATGATCCTTTGCATATTTATACCAATTCTCTTGGGTTGTTTTAACTTGATTGCTTTATAAAAATTAATGTTTGGGTACGTATTCTATTAATACCCTTGCTGCCATCTCCCTTTAAATCATGGTTCTTATTAACCATTAATTGAAATAGCCGTCTTTTCATTAACCAAAATCCTTTACAATGTGGGTTTATTAAGTTTGCCATTTGTTTAATGAAAAGAGTAATTTTGAAATAATAGCATATTATTATCCTGTTTAGCAGATTGGGTGTCTCTCTTAATACTACTTTGGCTCTTTTAATTTTGGTATTAAGGATTTGTTGGAAGTGAGTTAGTTTATAATTTTGTTTGCCTCAACTTTAAGATGAACTCATCATAATTGAACCTATTATTTAAGTTTGGTCGTCAGAATTTCTTCTTATTTTTTCCGTGATGCCATTCTGCCTTGCATCTTATTTTTACATTAATTTATAGTTCATGGCTGACTTATTTAACTATTGATTTTAACGATCCTAATTCCTTATTACCCTTTGTTTGCATGAAACAAATTAGTTCATGGCTGACTTATTTAACTATTGATTTTAACGATCCTAGTTCCTTATTACCCTTTGTTTGCATGAAACTTGCCTCCGAGTCCTCATTGACTCCTTCCCCCCTTCACATTTCGAGAGGGCCATAAAGGCCCAAAATTCTTTTATCGAATCAGCCAACCTTGAGAAATTGAAGAACAAGTCTTTGGAGTTGACGTACAGGTCCCGGAAAGCAGAAAAATGGGTTGTATACATCCGATATACACGGATATACAACAAATATATACAAAAAGGGGAATTAGATTAAAACCCAAAAAATTCCAGCGAAATTGGCCCAAAAGGAGGCCCAAATTCAATTTCTCCCTTACTCTTTAATTATTTAATTGTGATTATTTATTGTTTGTTGTTTAACTCTAACCTTATAATTGTTAATTAACTTAGTTGAATTTCTCAAAAGACGAACTATTTCTCTGTGTTGTTTTGTTTTTTAACAAATCTCATTTTATCAACTCTTGTATTTTCATTTATAATCTTTAGTCAAAACTTTTTTTTTATTAGTTTAAAATAGTTTTCATATTTTGATTAACCAAAAAATGATTCAAATAAAAACCAACTAATCTAGTTTTGTTAAAATTCTAATTACTTGTCTCTAATTCAAATGTTTCAATTAAGGTCCCATTTTCTTAAAAAATAAAAATTGCTCTCTGTTTAACTTTTTCTCAAAGTTAATCGAATATTGGAAATTATTATATATTTTTTATGTTAAATGATATTCCTAAAAAATAGTCAAAAATATTTTAACCAAGTCGTAGGATAACCACGTGTTAGCGGGAGCTTCAAATGCCTTAAAAACCTTCTTGAAGCATAAATAAGAACCTCTTACCCATTTTCTCTAAATTTATAAAGACTTAATCTGTTAGAATCTTTTTAGATTAAGTTTTCTTAATTTCTTTAAAAAATTTAGTGGCGACTCTTTTCTAAGTATTTTTCTCAAATTGTTTTATACTTAGAACGTTTCAAAATGTGATTTTTCTAAAGGTTAGTAAAATTACAACATAATAATGAGAATAATTTAATTGCCTTTACAAATAATTTTGATGGATAATAGGTGAAAACTTCCCTAGGTCGCCTCTATACTTATTCAAATTTTTCTTGAATGATAATGCGCGATTTTGGAGAATTTTTCTACATTATTAGCAACTTACCCCACCATAGTGTCGTAATCCTGCTATAGCGGCACCGCCATAGCTGGAGTTCTCGCTATAGCGGGAATTAATTCACCCGTTGTAGTGGCGTGTCACCCGTTGTAGCGGTGTGCATGGAACAAAAACTAGCAATCCTCCCAAACTAGCCCATTTCGCAACACACCTTCAAATCTTGACATTCCAAATCAACCCCTTCACGCCAAGTTTGATATCAGAAGTTCAATTCACCTGAATTCACTTTTGAAAATTCCCATAGACTCCTTAACGTCTTAGCAACAAGGAAATCAAACTCTACTTAGACGTTTCACCCAAGCCTTTATCCAAATTTCCCTACACCTCATCTTGCTCAGATTTCATCCAAACCTAGCCTAGCCTGAAATTTCCAAGTCACTACTCCAGAAGTTTTCTCGCCCAATTATTTTATGAATAGCTCACCCATAACGTTATGAAGAATCATTACAATAGATACCAATTTATCCATCGTTCGTCCTCAAATGATCAAACAATAGAAAGACGAGTTAAGTCGAGAAGGAAGTAGTACTTGAATCCTCAAACAAGTGAGGGTACTTGATGATGTACTCTTTATCTCCATGGTACAACATGGATACATGAAAAAATTGGATGGATCCCGGACAAACTGGTTGACAATGCTAGTGTGTAAGCTACTAACCCCATAGTTTCAAGAACCTCAAATGGATCTATATTCCTAGGGATAATCTTACAATTCTTGTCAAATCTCATTACCCCTTTTATTAGTGGCACTTTCAATAGAACCTACTCCCCAACTTGAAATGTCATGTCCCTTACCTTGCAATCCATATACTCTTTTTGTCTACTCTAGACTGCCAACATCTATACGTCTTACCTATTTCTTGAGGTTCTCTCACAAATTCCACACCCAAGTGTTTCACATATCATGCCTCAGATCATCCTATATGATCTGCATTTCTTCCCATAAAGTGCTTCGAATGGTTCCATGTCAATACTAGTGTGGTAGTTGTTGTTATAAGAGAATTCACACAATGGTATGAATTGATCCCAATTGCCCCCAAATCCAATCACACAGGCTCTCAATATGTCTTCCAACACCTAAATAGTCCTCTCCAACTGATCATCTATTTGAGGACAAAATGTGCTAAATGTGAGTTGAGTGTCCAACACTTTGTGCAATTTACCCTAGAACTTAGAAGTAAACTAGGTACCTCGGTCTGAGATGATGGAAAGGCACCCCATGCAACCTCACTATCTCCGTGACATTAATCTTGTCCAACTGCTGAGAATTGTAATTCACTCTGACTGGGATAAAGTGGGATGATGTAGTCAACTTATCTATAATGACCCAAATAGAGTCATACTTTCCCAAAGTCTTTGAAAGACCCACCATGAAATTCATGACTATCATTTTCCACTTTCATTTCAGAATGAGCATCATTTGAAGCAATCTTGCAAGCTTGTGGTGCTCGTATTTCACCTACTAAAAATATTGACACTAAGACACATATTCAACTATGTCCCTCTTCATCCCTGTCCACTAATAGAGTTGCCTCAAGTTTCGGTACATTTTGGTTACGCTTGAATGAATTGAGTACCATGAACTATGAGCTTCTACCAACATACTTTGAATCAAGTTGCCCTAGGTACACAATTTGTCCCCTAAAAAATAGAATCCCACCAGCGTCAAGAACGGCGTACGGGGCCTCACCAAACACCATCTTGTTATGAAGTTTGTTCAATTACTCGTCCTAAAATTGCTTGATTTCGATTTTCTCTATGGATGTAGATTTGATTTTGAAACTGGCCAACATTCCACCCTTTTATGAAATTCTCAACTGCATAAAATTAGATGCTAGAGTCTGAATCTCTCTAACCAAAGGTCGCTTAGACACTCCCAAATAAGCCAAATTGTCTTTCTTGACCGCCTTTCAACTCAATGTGGTTGCCACCACATTGCCCTTACTCGAATAATATTGTATGGTCACATCATAATCCTTCAACAACTCTATCCACCTCTTATGTCTCAGATTCAAATATTTATGTGTGATGCTGCAAGCTGCGATGATCAGTGAACACTTCACACTTGACACCATAAAGATAAAGTCATCATATCTTAAGTGCAAATACTACCGCTGCCAACTCCAAATCATGTGTTGGGTAGTTCTTCTTGTGGAGCTTCAGTTTTCTTGAAGCATAGGTGTAACACCCCGGAAGTTAGTAGGTTAAACTAGAGCCAAAATGTGAGGGTTAACGTTAAGGGAGAAGGGTAAGACCCAAGGCAAATGGGAAAGGGCCAAGGCTGCCCCAAAATTTCCTAGGCACTACCCCACTTCACGATCACCACCACGGCTCGTGGTGTGATCCGTGGTGGGCTAGGTAGTGTGCCTACTATGCTGCCCAAAGAAGGCTCCCCTTCACGAGCCACTTCACGGCTTGTGGTGAAGACCACGACCCATGGAAAGGCTCGTGGGGTTGACTTCACCTCATGGGGGCCTTGCCAAGTTACCATGGCTACTGGTCAAGGGACCACGGGCCGTGGTCCCCTTGACGACTCATCGGACTTGGGCTTGGTCTCTGGCACCCCACTTTAAAGTGGGGGTTATTTTAGGTAATTCCAATTTAGGTAGTTATTAAATGAGGTCGTTTTGTATTGTTTTAATACACCTATATAAGACCTTTTAAGTCATTAACCAACCCATTCACTCCATTATTTCCCAAAACTCAAATCAAAACCCAAAAGCGTTCATCTTCTCCAAAATTTCTCTCTCTAGAACTCTAAGGAAGAAGAAGAGGAAAGTTGAAGCTAGGGCTTGGAGAATCAAGTTATTCTCCTCAAATTCGTGGGAATTCTTCAATAAGGTATGGTAGCTCTTCATCCATGGGTAGCCTTCACCCATGTAGCCCCTTCAAAACCTCCAATTTCAAAGCTAGAAAACCTAAAAGTTAGGGTTTGACGTCAATCTCATGGATTCCTTTCAAATTCATTTTTAATGATTGAATTATGTTTGTTTATGGATATATTGATGATTTTTAGTTGAATTCCTCAAGAATCCATGAATTCCCATATTTTCCCAATTCGGATCTTAAAGTATGGGTATTGATTGATGCAAGTAGAATGTTAAAGAATTATGAATGTAATGAATTGACTGCTTGAATTATGTTATTATCCATGTCTAATGTAGTAATTCTAGATGTGTTGATAAATCATGATCTATGGTCCTTGAAGGGCAATTTATGAGAATTATGCATGATTATGAGATTTATGTATATGTTTTAAGAACACTTTGAGAGTAATGTGATTATGATTATGATATAATTGTGGTGTTGTTGAAAGGATATCCTCACACACACACCCTTATGAATGACGTTTGAATGAAGTTTTGATGATTATGCTAATGATGATGTGTTGATTGAAAGGCTACTGTCAATTATACATTTATGAATGATGATGACATGTTGTGAAAGGTTTTCTCACAATATGGGGATTCTTAGCTTGAAAGGCTATTCTCACCTATTGAATCTATGAGCTATCTTATGAATGATGTTGGATTGAGTGTTGATGCATTCTTCCATAATAATGAACTCAAGTAATGAAATGTTAAGTACTTCGTGGGGAATAATGTTAAGCACCGAGTGAATATTGATTGAGATGGAAACTCATATGTGAGTTGAGGCGGGGTTTCTAGTAGCAATCTCTTGAAATGGATGCCCAAACGTGAGTTGAGGTGGGGTATCTAGTAGCAATCTCCTTGTCCCATAACTATGTGCCCTCATAGGTAATTAGCTAGTGGATCCACCTAAAAGCTAAATCAATGGTTCTACCTTAGGCAAGTAGAACACCTTTTTCGGTATGGGTAATACCAGATTCTATGATTTGCTCACATGGTCTATGTCGGTTAAGGCTTACCCCCACAATAAATGGTTATGAACTATGGCTCTCAAGAAGCACTACTTAGTGTGGGTGGGGGTATGGGACTTCATCCATGCATTGCACAAGTAGGCTTTGAGAGTAGTTATGGTGTGTTCCTTTTATATTATGATGGTTATGAAATGAAGTGTGCTTAATGTGGATTGTTGCTATGAGTTGCTTTCCTTGATATGACTTATTAAAGGTGAATGCTTCCTTGTCTATGTGTATTAACAAAGGATGAGATCAAAGAATGGTAAGTATGATTATGGTGGCCTAAAAGTGGTGCTTAGTATAGATGGGATAATGGGATCTTTATCTATGCATTACACAAGTATAACTTAGGGTTACTTATGAGATGGTTCTATTATGCTATGATGATCTATATGTTGAATATGCTTATGACTTATGATTTTACACTAATGTGCATGATGATTCTCAAACTTGGTAAAGTGCATGCTTTTCAACTAAAATGTCCTTTTTAGCATGTTTTCAAGGTTTTTATGCATGGCTATCATACTTAGTGCATTTTTGTACTAACTTATATTTTCCTACATTTTTCCACAAATGTAGGGTCCAGTGTTTAAGGTGATCTTCATTTGGTCAAAGCTTGGATCGACTATTCTCTTAGCTTGTGGTGAGTCCTCAAGATTCGAGGACGTATGAGTCATCTGCAATTCCTTTCTAGTTATTTTATTTTCGAACTATATTGTAAAGGTTGTGTCCCTATTTGATTCAAATATTGTATTAGATGTCTAAATGAGACAAGTCTAGACTTCCGCTTGCTTTTATAAAAGACTTCGACTGTATGGATAAAGTTTTAAATTCCACATCATTTATTTTATCCTATGTTATGCTATGCTAAAGGGATTGTATGAGACCTTTCGGGGTTGAGTACGCCTTGTCACATCTAGGGGGTACTCCTGGGTCGTGACAATAGGTTATCACATTCTTTTCCTACATCAACACAACACCTAAACCTAAATGGGAAACATTACAAAACACAACGAAATCCTTACCTTCAACTTGCAATTCCAAGATAAGAGTTGTAGTCAGGAGTATCTTGAGCTTTTGGAATCTCTACTCACACTTGTCAGACCATGCAAAGGGTACCTCTTTTTGTGTCAGTATAGTCAAGTGGGTAGCAATGGAAGCGAAATTCTTAAAAAATTGTGGTAACAGATGATAACGGTTAAGTACACCTCTTATGATTCAAAGTGTAGGCGGTCGCTAACAAGTATAAACCCAACAGTGAGTTGGGGTCAATCCCAAGAGGAATGGTACGGAAGATAATTCAAGTATGAAGTATGGAAGTGCTCTAACTTCTTTTAGAATGGAAGTAAATAACACATAACATAATGTAAATCAACAGGTTTGAATTATCAATATCAAGAGAGTTTGGTATCCAATTGTTAACGAAGACAATTAACGTTGGGTTTTTGCAAGTAGAGAGGGGACCTTAGGAGTGTGTGAGCAATCAAATACTAATCTCACTTATGGGTAATAAATAATTTCTTTAAGTCGTTGAATTTCAATGGGTAGGATGGATTGTAACTATAACAACCATTTTTCAATCAGCTATTATGTTTCAAGTAAGTTCTTTCGAACCTCAACAAGCTTAACAATGAAAAGCAACTCAGTTCCTTGATTTAACCCATTTTATCAAGCTGGGTTGTAAAGACAAAAGTCAACACAAATATCAACCATATACTCCACCCTAAACAATTTTCACAAGCAAGTTTAGAGAAATAAAGTTAAAACTGAATTTGCAACTTCAATTCATAAATGAAAACATGAGTAAATAATTGAACTCATTTCAAAACAACATTGAATCAAGCTATTAACAATACCCACAAGCTAATTTGTGTATTCAAATACATAATCACACCCCTACGAAAAGGGGGTAAATAGTTACCAAAAATAGGATCCATCAGAATGTCACAATCTTTAATGCTCAATGTTAAAAATAAGACTAAAAACCTAAAACCTTAATGTCTAATCTCAAAACCCTCTCCCAGAATATTCAGTATTGTCAAAGTATGTAAAATATGTCAAAAATCTATGTTAGTCCCTTTTTTCTCTCTTCAAAAAACAATTTATATATTTCCAAAAGCTTCCCAAATTTTCACTTCGTAGTCCCATCAGCGAAATTAGTCACGATCGCCGAATGGATCGGCGATCCACCGATAAGCATACCTTATCGCCAATGTTCTACTTTAACTTTCGAATTTTTGACTTCTCAATTGGCGAGCCTGATGGATGTCGCCGAATGCCTTTGGCGACTTGTCATTTGGACTTTCATTCGTCGATTGGACTTGACTTCCTTTTTCAGTTTCTCTGTTCATTAAGGCGAGCTGGATCGAGCTTGCCATTCCATTCAGTGCATCGCCAAAATTCACTTTGGTTCGCTGAGTTGGCTTAGTTCATGAGCCAAGTTGCTGGATCTTTTGGCGAGCTAGAAGCTCACTCGGTGAGTCACCGAGTGACTTTTTCGAGCTCTAGCCTTACTTTTTATCAGCTTTTCCAACTTTTTTGATTCATTTCGCTATGTAATTTACCTTGTTTTTAAGCCTTCATGGATGTACATAAACAATTTAACATCATTTATGAAAACAAAATAGGCATTGAGGACACTAATTTGTTAAATAACAAGCCCTAAATGAGTCAAAATTCCCAACTTATCAATAGATAACAAGGCCCATAATAATTTTAACCTCTGTCAGAGAGCTAGGTTGTACCTAACTCTTAAATGCTTCAATCTTTTGTGAATCCCCCATCTCCCCCTTTTTGGAGAGCACATGCCCTAGAAAGAAAGTGAAGAATTCACACTCAGAAAACTTGACATGCAATTTCTATTTTCCCAAGATATCCAAAATGATGCAAAGGTGCTCTCCATGTTCCTCTTTACTCTTGGAGTAGATCAAAATATCATCTATAAATATAATAACAAAGGAATCCTGGAATGGATTGAAAACACCACTCATCAAACTCTCAAACTTTGTACAAAAGAGTTGCAAAAAAGCAAGAGTGAGTATGCAAATCACATATACATCATCGTCAATCGACTCTATAATAAGCAATGATGAGAGTTGATCTTACTTTCCAAACTCACCCATTTACTCAACCCGTGATCCAAATTCAAAATGAAGTACATCAAGTAAGACCAGTTCAACAATTAAAAAGTCACATAAAGTGTATTAAGTAACATCATATAATGCAATGTATAAGATGTGATGATGATGTAATGATCAATGCACCAACATACATACCATATCTGTCGGTTGGTTGTGACTAATGAGCAACTCACGAGGTCTATGTATGGTACTAATTCTGCCTGCACGCCATCATTTAACATAATATCATTGTTTAATTTAAACCCCGCCCATAGGCCATCAAAAAGCAGTTAAATAAGACAATTATATTTCATATATCTCAATGCCTCCGTATCAGGCCCTTAGTCCATAGGATAAGACCATTTGATTCATCAGATGTTATGCATATATACTCATATGAAATATAATAGAATGCCACAAATACGAGAGAAAATATGTCATGAATGAATATAACTGCCTTCTAAACAACACACTAACTCTAGTATATGTAGAAATTATAAATTCTATCCACCAAAAAGTTCAATCATCAGGCAACAACACATAAGTACATCATTTATTATACTCCCAACACACACACACACATCACACATCACACATCTCTCTCTCTCTCTCTCTCTCTCACACACACACACACACAACACACATATACACACATCATAAATTTGTCAAATACTCAATATCTTATTCTAGCCAAATCATGAAATTGATACACGCATAATTGATCATCATCTCACTTATACAGGACCCTTAATATCCCTAATCCATCATATAAGTGCATATCACACAACACTTACTGAGAGTCTAGAAAGTTTCAGTTTGCTTAAATGGAGTTTAAAAAATTCAAATTTGACCTTGCACTTTTGTAAAGTCATAGAAAATTCTCAATATAGTTAAATATTTAGTCTAGGTAATTAAGTATGCAAGTCCGTAGATATACATATTTTCATAAAATGAATTAGCTAGGAAATTAGGTCAACAAGTCATTTTCGAGCTCTAATGTAGAATTTTGAAATTTCTTTAAAAATTGATTTACTCATATCTTAGGGAACTTACACATTAAAAATCAGTTAAAACAGACCATTATTTGGTTCCTAAATAAAAAATGTACATAAATTTCTTTTTGGACCAAAATCTTCAATTTTTCCAGTTCAAAACATTAACTGATGATTAATTCAATGATAGATTAGTGGGAAATACATAATTCATAGGTTACAATCATTATCATATGGATAAATATTGAAAATATCCTTTAAATCGTCCTAAATTGTGATCCTAAGCTTTCAAAATTGAGTTTTAAAGTCTAAATCCAAAAATGAACATTTAATTGTCCATGCATGTTTCTTCATCGCTAATGCAATGATGGACCCGACCCAACCTTGTAATAAGGAAACTCTACAAGGATAGTCAACAACAAAAATGATCTGATCCACCTGATTCCTTCTACCCAATAAGGGTCTATCCACTGTGATTTCAATGCCCCACCATGGTGCCCTTCGCGAATGCGAAGAATGCATCAGATACAACAACTATAGAAGAATGATAGACTTTCAAAGTACATGAATGAACCCTCAAAATTCATTTAGAAATATTAAAAATAAACTGAATATGCAGATCAACTAATATGTTGGAATCATCAAATCATAAATTAGGAATTATCTTGACCAATTATTGATCGTGGTCAACCTTAAGTTCCTTAAAAATCCAACCGCAACTAATGTCTACACACACTCTCGAACACCTTGTAATTCGTATCAACTATCTAACAAAGTAAAAATCATATTTTAAATATAATGACCCGACCCGTTGTTACTGAAGGTAACCTCGTGCGGAGTCTTAAAGGTTCGAAAGGGTAGCCAAGAATCCTATAATTTAAGCACGACAAATTTTCCTTAATTTAATTTTATGGGCTGGGCTGGGCTGACGTCATCTCGCCATAGCGGGAGGTCCCTAGCTATGGCGACGCCGCTATAGCGGTCCGAGTCTCTCTATAGCAAGACGTCAAAAATTAGCAACCTAATTAGTGCATCAACATTTATATTCCTTACAGTTTTGGAAGGAAGAAATAGGCGAGGGCTGCTCCAAAAATCCTCCAAGAGAACCTAGGGAAATGGAGCAATGGAAGAGGGAGGAATTTCGCGCTATGAGGGAGAAAATCTATGGATTTTCCAAGTCGTTCATCAAAGGGCGATGTTCTGGAGTCATATTTGGGGACAGGATTCTGTGGCGGTTACTTGGAGCCCAATTAAGCTAGATTTTCTTTCAAAACTGATAGTTAGACATATTTTTATTACATTCTATCGTGTATGCATTCAATGATTTTATGTCCCGATCTTCTGGCACGGAGTTTGGATGGTTATATATTGGTATACTTGTTGTAATGGCAAAAGTGATGATGATTGGGGGATAGTTCTCTAGTGCTTGGTTATTAATATGGAATTTCCATATTGGGTGACTTGATGTTAATTGTAAGGTTAGGGTGTTCACAAAATTGTTGGGTTATAGCCATTTTTGGAACTGGTGGTAACTAAAAGGAACTTATGTATACTAGTAATGGAGCTTAGTTTGGGGACACTAATTTTTGTAGGTGATGGTTTTATGCTTTCGGGTTACGTATATATGTGCGTTATTTTCTTGTAGTATCATATTGTGTAATGTGTGATATGAAGCATGTGAAATAAACTTGTGATTGTAACGCGTGGGTTCAATTAGTCTTGTTAATTATGTTATGTGTTGATGCATGATGTAGTGTAATGGATTATGCATGCTTGTTGTGCTTGTTGATTGGCTCGGGTACCATACCGTTATAGAACATTTCTATTTGGCTCGGATACTATACCTACTATGATTATATATAGTTGGCTCGAGTACCACACATGGTATGATTCTATAGTTTGGTTTGAATCCCGTGAGAGGACTAGTATGTGCTAGTGGTTCCATGAGAGGACCTTGTATCTGTCATGTGATCATGTGAGACATGTAGCTAGGCATTGTTGATACAAGTGCTATTATTTCTTGTTGTTATGACTGGAAGTCTTGGTATTGGGGGTTGTTGTTGTATGTGGTGGTGGTGGTGGTGATATGGACTGTGCACATAAATCCAATGCGAGAACTATGAGTCCCAGGGTTAGGTGATGCTGGTGATGGTTGAGTAACATTAGGGGTTATTTCTAACTGTTCACTTGTAGGCAGTAGAGTGAGTTTATGGGCCCTATTCTTTAGAGATCTAAATCATGATTTTATTAGTTTTGATGGTCTTGGTTGGTCCAAGATTGAATCTTACCAAGGATGAGTTGAGCTAAGGTACCAATTTTTGTTATGGTTATGGTAGTGGGTAGGGTGTTGGCATGAGTAAGGTAAGAGAGAGAATCTAACAAAATTGTCACAATTCAATTATGAGCTTATTAGTATAAATTACTTCCTCTGTTTACTTTTACTTGTCACAGTTTGACTTGGCACACTCACTAAGAAAATAATTATTGATATAGGTATTTTACCAAACTATCCCCTATTAAATGATGTCTTGGAAAATAATTTAGAAATTAAATATTTATGTTGAAGGTAAAACATGGAATTTTTTTTCTTGATATGTCAAAAGTGACAAGTAAAAATGAAAATCTATTTTAGGTATAAGTGACAAGTAAAAGTGAACGAGAAAGTATTAGTTTTGGTCAAACTTTTCAACTTTTAAAATTGAAAAACTCACTCAGTACCTATCTAATCAAATAAAAAATTATGTCAACCATCTCCAGGTAACAAATGACATACAAATGCAAAAGGAAATGGTTAAAATAGGGGAAATATACTGAAAATACAAAATGACCATGAGGGTCATTACCTTTTGCACTACTAAATTACCATGTTCATCTTTGAGTATAAAAAGAAAAAAAGTACCTTAACTGTCTAAAAGTTGGGGATGCCTATTCCATATGTCTACCTGTAACACCTAGGTTTTGGAAAAGGGTAAAATCTACAGCTTTTGAAGGACTTGTTGCCAGTACCGATGGAGCCACCTATGGTCCGTGGAATGACTCACAATCCGTAGGTCAGCTCCGTGGAAGGCCGGCCCAAGTTCCCAAAAATGTCAAATTTCAGTACTTTTTCAACGGTTCACTAGGATGGCCCGCCATCCAATGCACGAGCCGTAGGTAGGGTTCGTAGGTGAGTCCCAGACTTAAGAAAAATTCTTTGGTCAAAAGTTGAGACCTACGGTCTGGACCCACGACCCGTCGTTGGGACCATGGCCCGTGGGTGGATCCCGTCGTTTAAGGTCCCAAGGTCAGGGTCTCTGAACCCAACGACAGCCGACCAGGACGGTCCATTGGTGGAAACACGGACTGTATGTCCCCACGGTGTCGAAAATCATTATTTTTTGGGGGATTTTGGGTCTTTTCCTAATTATTCTAGTCTAATACTATGTCATTTTACCCTTTACCTAAATCCATATATAAGTATTTTAACCCCTAAATTTCCCCAATTGAAATCATTCTCTCAAATTCCTAAAAGAAAAACAAGTTTTCCTCTCAAATATTTCTCTCTCTAGAAGTTGAAGAAGAAGTTAGGGTTTGTAAGTAAAGTCTCCAATTCCAACATTGAACTCAAGCTTTCAGTGTTGAGGTATGATAGTTTTCATCAATGGAGCCACGGAGTTCCCAAATTCTCCAATTTACAAAGTTATAAATCCCCAATTGAATCAGGGTTTTTCTTCCCTGTCATGGGTTCTTTCTTTTAAATGTTGATTTATTTAATTGATTTGTGAACTTTTATGAATGAATTGATATAATCTCATGATTTTTAAGGTGAATCCTCATGAATCCATGTTTAACCTATGTTTTCTAGATATTGATAATTGAAAATGGGTTTTGAACTATGAAAGGTAAATTATGGAATTATGCATGTTCTTATGGAATTGATGAGATATGATGTAGATTGATTTGAGATTAAAAGCATAAATGCTATTTTTGTGGTTAATTGTTGTGAAAGGATTGCTCACATAACTACCTCATGCATGAATGTGAAAGGTTTTCTCACATAAATGATTTTAAGGTTGAAAGGTCTTCTCACCTAAAATGAATCAAAGATAAGGAGCTATTCTAATGAAACCTAGTTTGGATTGGTTACTTAATTGTACCTTTCCATGGATGACATATGACTTAGCTTGGATTGGCAAGATGACGTGTTCCGTGGGATTTACGCTTAGCACCGAGAGGATATTGAGATGGGAGCTCTCCAGTTAGTAGAGGTCGGGTTTCTAGAAGCAATCTCTTTATCCCATACCTATGTGCCCCCATAGGATGATTTTCTTAGATAAACATTAGCTAGTGGATCTACATAAGATAGAAGTTTATGGTCTTACCTCGGCAAGTTGGACACCCCTTTTCGGTGTGGGGTAGACACCAGATTTCGTGTTGATAGCTCACACGGTCTTATATGTCAGTTAAAGGTAAATCTTCCACAATAATGAACTAAGGTTACTTTAAGAAGTATCTCACATGTGACTTAAGATGATGTCTATTTGCATTGACCATGTTTTATGACTTATGTCTTCTATTTCTTTTACATTCATGATTTATCTTGGTCATTGCACTTTATGAAAATGTCCCTTTTTCTCATGTTTTCAATGTTTTATGCATGGCTATCATACTTAGTACATATTTTGTACTAACGCATACTCTTGCCTATATTTTCCCAAATGTAGGGATAGGCCTTACAGATTCGCACTTTCGTGGCTAGGATCTCATTTAGAAGATTGAAGTTTGGTGAGTCCTTATATTCCAAGGACCGAGCTTGATTTCCCTTTTTGTCTTTACTTTCTGTTTTGGAACTTAATGTACGGGCTATGCTCTGATAAACTCTTATGTACTAGATGGTTTTGAGATGATGTTTAGATTTGCACTTTTTTCTATAAAACTCTCATATGTTGAAACAGACTTGTTATCTCTTATATTCTATTTTCGTGTATGATGAATGCTAAGTAGTTAAGGAATGACGTACCTTTATGCTTATCAATGATATGGACATTTCTCGTCTCATGGTTCATGCTCAAAAAGTTGAAGAGAAGAAACTTAAGAAAAGGTTTAGGGAGGCAAAGAGGGCTAAGACCGGTGATGGTAACTTCTCACATTCATGGTCCGATGGGCATGTTCATTTTAAGTTTCGACAAAGGTTTTCCAGCAAAGGTTCCTCCAATTCTCCATCTAAGTTCAACAAAGATAGGGTGTCTAACCCTAAGCCTCAAGGAGTAAATGGTAGTGGATCTTCATTGCCTATGTCTACTTGTGATAGGTGTGGAAATAAGCACGAGGGAAAGTGCTTAGTCGGCACGGATGGTTGCTTCGGTTGTGGTAAAAGTGGTCATAAGATGAGGGATTTCCTAATGCTTACGACTAAAGGAAGAGAGGGTAAGAAATATCCTCCTAGTGGTTCGGGTTCCGATGCTCCCAAACAAAACCGATTCTATGCACTTCAGACTTGTGGGGAAGAAGAGGGTTCTCCCGATGTGGTTACTAGTATGTTGAAAGTCTTCCAACTTCATGTTTATGCTTTACTTGATCCCGGTGCTACCTTATCTTTTGTGACGCCATATGTGGCTATGAGGTTTGATATTCTTCAGGATGTGTTATTAGATCCTTTTTCTGTCTCTACTCCATGATTTCGTTGTGGCTAAGAGGGTCTATAGAAAGTGTCCCGTCTCCTTGTCCCATAGAGTCACTCATGTTGACCTCATAGAACTTGATATGCTAGATTTTGATGTTATCCTTAGTATAAATTGGTTGCATGTATGTTATGTTTCTATTGATTGTAGAACCCGTGTAGTCAAGTTTCAGTTTCCAAATGAACCCATCCTAGAGTGGAAAGGGGGGAATTATATGCCTAAGGGTCAGCTTGTTTCTTGTCTTAAAGCTAGAAAGATGATTTCAAAGGGTTGCATTTACCATCTAGTCAGGGTGAGGGATAAAGATTCCAAGGTCCCTACTCTTGAGTCGGTCTCCGTTATAAATGAGTTTCTAGAAGTGTTTCCAGATGATTTATCCGGTATTCCTCCTAAAAAGGAAATAGACTTCGGTATTGACCTTCTCCAAGATACGCAACCCATCTCTATTCCTCCTTACCATATTGCCCCGACAGAACTTAAGGAATTAAAGGAGCAATTGAAAGATTTATTGGATAAAGGTTTCATCCCACCAAGTATCTCTCGATGGGGTGCTCCAGTTTTATTTGTTAGAAAGAAAGATGGTTCGCTCCGTATGTGTATTGACTACCGGCAATTGAACAAGGTAACCATTAAGAATAAGTATCATCTTCCATGGATAGATGATTTGTTTTATCAACTTCAAGGAGCAAGTTACTTCTCTAAGATTGACCTCCGGTCGGGTTATCACCAATTGAGGGTGAAAGAAGATGATATTCTAAAGACGGCTTTTCGAACTCAGTATGGTCATTATGAGTCTATGGTAATGTCATTTGGTTTGACTAATGCTTTGGCGTAGGGCTGTATCGATCAGTTCGGTTCGGTTTTAAAGTTTTTTGGTTTGGCTAATTATTTATTGGTTTGTAGAGATGCTAAACCGTTATATAACCATTAAGATATTGGCTTATTGGTTATTGGTTTATCGGTTTTTAATCGTTATCGGTTCGGTTATCGGTTTAACCGTTAATATTTGATACAAAAAGAAACATTGAAAATCACTTAGAAACAAAGTGACAAACCAAATAAATCATGCACATGAGTTCACAAGTTAAATCTTGCCCTAAAGTAAACACTTTAACATTGTAGAATAACCAAGTGTTTGAGACAACCAAAAATAAAAGTAGGAAATCAAACTCCAAGTCAAAGACTTTATATACAAAATGGTATAAATATAATTATTTAATTTACTATCGGGTTATCAGTTAACTTGTTAAGAAAATACTTCAAACCGTTAAAATCCGATAACCCGATAACAAAAAAAATCAAAACCGCTAAACCAATAACCCAATACTGATAAAGCAATAACTTTTTTCAGTTTGGGTTATCGATTTTGGTTCGGTTTTGAACAGCCCTACTTCGGCGGCATTTATGGATTTGATGAATAGGGTGTTTAGAAAATACCTTGACATATTTGTGATTGTGTTCATTGATGACATATTGATCTATTCGAGAAGTGAAGACGAGCATACCAATCATTTAAGGATTGTGCTGGAAGTTCTCAAGGACCAACAACTCTTTGCAAAGTTTAGTAAATGCAAGTTTTGGTTAAGGTCCACGACTTTTCTTGGGCATATTGTTTTCGGTAAGTTGGCCTAGGCAAGTTAAGAAAATGACTATTCCGTGGGATTTACACTTATCACCGAGAGGATATTGAGATGGGAGCTCTCCAGTTAGTAGAGGTCGGGTTTCTAAAAGCAATCTCTTTATACCATACCTATGTGCCCCCATAGGATGATTTTCTTAGATAAACATTAGCTAGTGGATCTACATAAGATAGAAGTTCATGGTCTTACCTCGGCAAGTAGGACACCTCTTTTCGGTGTAGGGTAGACACCAGATTTCGTGTTGTAGCTCACATGGTCTTATATGTCGGTTAAAGGTAAATCTTCCACAATAATGAACTAAGGTTACTTTAAGAAGTATCTCACATGTGACTTAAGATGATGTCTATTTGCATTGACCATGTTTTATGACTTATGTCTTCTATTTCTTTTGCATTCATGATTTATCTTGGTCATTGCACTTTATGAAAATGTCCCTTTTTCTCATGTTTTCAATGTTTTATGCATGGCTATCATACTTGGTACATATTTTGTACTAACGCATACTCTTGCCTACATTTTCCCAAATATAGGGACCTGCCTTACAGATTCGCACTTTCGTGGTTAGGATCTCATTTAGAAGATTGAAGTTTGGTGAGGCCTCATATTCTGAGGACCGAGCTTGATTTCCCTTTTTTTCTTTACTTTCAGTTTTGGAACTTGATGTATGGGCTATGCCCTGATAAACTCTTATGTACTAGATGGCTTTTAGACGATGTTTAGATTTCCGCTTTTCTCTATAAAACTCTCAATTGTTGAAACTGTCTTTTTATGTCTTATATTCTATTTTCTTGTATGATGAATGCTAAGTGGCTTGTATGGCGCCTTTCGGGGTCCTATACGCCATGTTGTGCCTGGAGGCCACCTTGGGTCGTGACACTAGCTCAGTCTCATAGGTGGCCTCCTCTACTGAAAAATGTATCTTGTGCACTTTCACCAAAGTTATCTCCTTGGACTCAACTTCATCTATCTTTGCAAAATAGCCCAAGCTCCTCTCTTGAAAATTCATTTCTGATCCAATCTTTCCATTGAATCACATGTGAACAATAAAAATGTTACTTCGTCAATATAGACATATAAAATACAAGATGCACAACTGAAAGACCTAGAGGTAAGGTCACTTTCTAATGTGCCGAAGTACCTCAATTAGACTAATAAACTTCGGGATAAACTTTTCTTACTTTCCAAACCTCATGACACCCTTCATGGGTGACAATTTCAATAACACCTTCTCTCCAACCATAAACTTAAAATCATGAACCTTCCGATTTGTGTAGCTCTTTTGCCTGGTCTAAGCTATAAAATTTATATCCTGAATCACCTTTACCTTGTCCAAGAAATCTCTTAACAAATTAGCACCTCACTGTCTAACCTCAAAAGCATTAAATCATCCAATAGGATGCCTACACCTTAGACCATACAAGGCCTTAAAGGGATCCATTTGAATGCCTAAAAAGTAACTTTTATTGTAGACAAACTCTACCAATGGCAAGAATCAGTCACAATGTCCTCCAAAATGAATAACATATGCTCAAAACATGTCCTACGGTACCTAATAATTTGCGTAGGCTGACCATTTGTATGAAGATGAAAGGTTGTATTGAGCATTACCCAACTACCTAATTCCATTTGCATAGACCCAGAACTCCAATTTTAACTGGGCACAACAATCTGAAATGATATAAATAGGCATAGTGCAAGCAAATGATATCTTGGATATAAATATTTGTCAATTTCACTGAATGGTAAGTAGTCTAAACTGGTACAAAGTGAGCAAATTTGGTCAATATGTGTACAATGACCCAAATGACATTGAACTTCCTAAGGTATACCGGTAGCTTACATCAAGACAATGAAGAACATGATGATAGAGCTAACATGTGAGTTACAATGAATGGAAGAGACTTGGAACACTTTTCAGCGGAGATGAGATTGCACCAGGGATCAACTCTTAATCCATTTTTATTAGCCTTGGTAATGGATGAATAATGTGTTTCGTTGAAGATGAGATGCCTTGGTGCATGTTATTTTTGGATGACATAGTACTAAATAATGAAGACGCATAGAAGAATTAATGTTAGGTTAGAGGTGTGCAGACAAATTCTAGAGTCTAAAGGGTACAGGTTAAATAGGATCAAAACTGAGTATTTGGAGTACAAATTTAGTGATGAAATACAAGAGACATGCATAGAAGTAAGGCTGGCAAGGGGACGGGGACCGGGACTGAGGGACAGGACGAAGGGGGACGGGACGGGACGGGGGACGGGGCTGGGGGGATTTTGCCGGGACCGGGATTGGGGGGACCGGGATTGGGGGGACAAAAATAAGTCCCATCCCGTCCCACTATATATACTGGATGGGACGGGTTTTGGGGGGACGGGACGAGGGATTTTTTATTTTTTATATACTTATTTATTTGTATTGAAATTATATGTTATTGAATAACATTTTTAGTTTATTTGATTTTTTTTCAATAACATTTTTAGCTAATAAATAATGCTTAAGTTTTCAAATTTCAAAATTCAAATTTCAATTTCAAACTTCAAATTTCAATTTCAAACTTCAAATTTCAAACTTCAAATTTCAAATTTCAAATTTCAAATTTCAAATTCAACTTTCAAATTTCAA
>JAJOOR010002050.1:0-45233 GCA_036250505.1 Solanum acaule | reverse complement strand
ATATATATATATATATATATATATATATATATATATACACCCATATTGATTATTGGGCTTGAAAGATAAGTTCACAAGTGCATGCAAACACGTATAATATTTTGGAAAGTATTCCAATAAAGTAAAAAGTCTCTTATTTGTAATGGGTGAATTGAGCATAAATTTATATTGATTATTTTGGAGTAGTATCGAGCACCGGATTGGGTTAGAGTCTTTTATAACTCGAAAGTCCCATAAAACTACATAGTCAGCGTAGGGTAGGATATCATTGATTCTTCACGCGACTCCTCACTGCTTCTGAAAAGGCCTGTTAGATGGATCCATAGTCACAATATCATCCTATACCCCGGCAAGGTATATGATGGCCCTTGCAACGTGGGCGAAACGTTGTATCATTGCTAGGCTCATGGTAATGGTTGTCGGTTAGAGAAACTCCCCACAAGAAAAAGTATTATCTTCATATTGTCTTATTGCATATCTTATTGTAAATTTCAAATGGTCTACACTTCATGTACATGTATTGATTTAGTTGAGTTGTTTTCATTTCAGTCATACAATTCAGTTTTCTGTTTTACTCAGCCCTATTACATACTTGTATATTCAATGTACTAATGTCGTTCAACCTGCATCTTTTATGATACAGATACAAGTGTTCAGGATCATCAACAGGCGCTTCACTGAGATCATCACTCACTCTTAGATAGTATTTGATGAGGCATCCTTGCTTTTGGGAGACTCCAATTTCATTTCAGTTTAGTAGTATTTAAGGTGTAATGAGTTTTGTCCCGACATCTATCTTAAATTGTTAAAGACTTCATAGACAGGCAAGATTAGATATGTTCATTGTTTTATCAGGTTCTTGATTTAAAGTGATGACTTATGTTGAGTATTTTAAGACAATAATTTGAGGCTCTTCTTTGAATGTCTAAAGGTTCATTTATTTAATCTTTTACGTATTATGTAAAGTCATTTGAGTCATAGTAGCTAGGCCAAGGGTTCACTTGGGGATAAAAAATGGTTCTTGAATTTCAGTCACGTCCAGGGTGTAGGCTCGGGTCGTGCCTCTTTAAGGGAACATAGTACCCTTTATATAGACATGAACTAGGGTTTAGGACTAAGTAGCCTCTTATAGTCCTAATTGGAATTGAACACACTTTGTAGAGTCTCAACTCGAATTAAACACTTCTTTTAGAGTCCCACAAAATTTCAATGTCTACAACCGGACCGTATAGTTAGGTAAAGTTCTACATAAAAATAAATTAACAAGAATAAATGTGTAATTAACTATTTTAATACATGTATAATTAATATTCACATAACTTATTCCACCTTCTACCCCGTATAATTTATACATATATTCCCTCATAAGTTATCTTTGTATTAATTATGTAGCATTACATAAAACACAATCAAACACCATATAAAAATAATATATGAATAACTTTAATACAACATATGGAATCCAACCAATCAAACAGGGTATAGGTTATGTTGACGTTTATACCTAATACAAAACTTTTACTAAACATACTAAAACTAATAGAACACATAAGTGTTCTAAAAATGATTGTTTCACTTCTCTTTGAGAAAGAAACTACAAGTTCGTCTGTTATGACCTTCATGTCCACAACGTCCACAATTGTTTGTCTTGTTGTTAGCTTTTCACCTGGATTTTTTTCCATTGCTTTCCTTGGTCATCCATGCATTCTTTTGTATTTGGGTGACGACACAATTTCATCTAAAATATCTTTTGGAATCGGCCAATCTTCCTTATCTGACATTGGAATCAATGAAACTTCACATGTGTTTGCTAATGTGTCTGACTTGTAGTAATTAGAACAGTAGGGATGCATGTTAGTAACAAGTACATTACAAATCAACAGTTTCTCATATATCATTCAAAAATAAGTTATAATATTTCACAAACATACCATGATATATAAATAACAATGTATCATCTCTATTTTAGAGTAGGGATAGGATATAATTTGTTCCTTACTCTATGAAATTCTTAAATTTTTTATTACTTTTTAGGCGTACCTCTACCCATTCTCAAGCCCACTACGAACAACCTCTCACACTTCCTAACCAGTACATCTACACATATCCGCTTCATATGTCCGAACTATTCGAGTCTCACTTTCTACATTTTTCCTCTATGAGTTCTACTCCCACATTGTCCTAAATAACTTCATTTTGAATATTATCTCTCTTGTACACCACACATGCACCTCAACATTCTCATCTCTTCCACTCTTATTTTATAGACATGAAAATTCTTGACTAACCAACATTCCACCTCATATTATATAATCGGTTCAATCATCAGTCTGTATAACGTACTTTTCTATATAACACATTTTTATCTCACATGACATCATATGTGAACCTTCATTTCATCCACCCTATCCAATATGATATGTAATATATTTTTCAATCTTCTCATATACCTTGAATAACTGAATCTAAGTACTTGAAACTTCTTTCTTAGGGAAAGGTTGTGCGTCAGTACCTACGTCCATGTCCGTTATAGGAGACACATCATTGAACTTATCTAGATATATTCAACTTTTGGTCCTACTCGAATTTTTTTTACTTTAGGGCGTGTCTCCAAACTTTCAACGTTGTGTTAAATATGCCTCGATCGCGTCTCATTAATCAGTACTATGTCATCTGCAAGTAATATGCACCAAGACACCCCCCTGCCCCCAAATGTGCATGATAGCACACAACCATCACCAATGCAAATTAAAAAAAGGCTAAAAGTGGATCCCTCATGTAACCCCATCACGATTGAAAAGTGTTCTAAGTCACCTCCCACAGTCTTAACTCGAGTCTTATTACCATCATATTTCCAAATATTTCCAAAGAGCCTCCATTGCGACTTTGTCGTAAACTTTTTTGAGGTTTATGAACATATACAAGTCCCTCTTCTTATTCCTATATTGCTCTACCAACCTCCTTACAAAGTAAATGACTTACGTAGTCAATCATCCGACATGAAACCGAATTGGTTCTCTCAAATAGACACACTCCTCCTCACCCTCGCTTTCACTACTCTCTCCCAAACTTTCATAGTGTGGTTTAATAGCTTGATACCTCTATAATTATGGCAATACTAAATATCACCCTTATTGATGTACAACTGGATCATCATACTCCACCTCCATTCTTTGGAAATCTTTGTTGTCCTAAGAATGACATTAAACAATCTGTTGAGTCATCCAAGCCTGCCTTGCTCATGTTCTTCTACAATTCCATCGAGATTTCGCCTGGCTCGATTGCTTTTACCTTGTTCATCTTACGCATATCCCCATCCACTTGCTCAATATTTGAAAGATCTGTACAAAATGAAATGCCTCTCTTATTGGACGCGTTCCACACGAGTACCCAAAGCAAATGAAGGATCAATGTAACATTGGAGCATGTTGATATGGCAGTTGATAACCTTGGGAAATGAAGTTGATTTTTGCATCCTATGTCCACAAGTTTGACTAATCCAGATTCACATCTAGTAGGGTCCATTGAGGGATAGCACTCCCTACACCAAGGATTTTGCCACACTCCGCATGTGTGCATATTTCAATTAAAATGATGTTGAACACAACTCTAGATATGTAATCCAAAGTTCATTTGCATCAAACTGGAAACTTTTATACTCTTATAGCAGTGACAATTGAAGTATTAAAAATGTGTCATTATCGGTTTTATCCAATACTAGGAGAAACACGGTACAGTTTACCATGAAAATTTGCAAATCTGTTACCGTGCAACTCCCTTCTCAATGGCAAACCACGCTCTAATGTTAACTATAACAACCACAGACATGGATATTCTTCATCAAAAACAATTAAGAGCTATAGATATATATATATTTTTTGTGAAATCTTGAGATTGAACTCTCCTCTATTTCCATAACTTAACCGAACTGTCATGACTTGCAGAGCCAACCATTCCAGTCGCCGGTGACTGTGCTAGTGCAGCGATAATGTTCTCATGTGCTGGAACCGTCATGCTTTTGTTCTCAACCATGTCCCACAGCTCCAGAGACTGCAACATAAATTCACAAAAGAGCAGTGAAGTGTTGAGCATTGTCACTAAACAGTAAAAAATTGTATGAACATGAAGTAGTCCATCAAACGGAATTACCCTCATTCCTCCAATCACCAATAGAGCAGGATAACTAGGATGAAAAACGCACGAGTGAAACTGATTCCCCGTAGAACTTAGCTCATGAATGCAGTCACCGCTGGCCAATGACCAAACTTTGACAGACTCCTCACTAACTGATGCCAGTAACTCACCGTTGAGATCCCAACACAGGTAGTTCACCACTCCAGGATGCCCCTATAAGCAAACACCGATATATAATGTCGAGAATGATAGGCAAAATATATTAAATAAACTCAAAGTCATCTAGCACGAAAACAAACCTGGAAAGAATGAATTTGCCTGTCATTTTCGACATCAAAGACGGAAACCATCTTATCTGAAGCGGCAGCCAACAAACGCCCAGTCATTGGTTGAAACCTCACTTGCGCGCTTCCTCCTTGCTACAAACAGAGAGAAATGAAGTTGAAGTTAGCTCAATACGAATTTACTACTGCAAAGTAGGTTTATACATAACAGTAAGTAACATTAAAAAGCAAACCTTGGACACCCGAGTACATGAAAATGGACTAATACTCCAGTAGCGAATTTCATTGTTGCTATCGCAGAAACAGAATAAGTCGTTCTTTTTAGGATGAAAATCCAACGACATAACATGATAACTATGTCCCGTGTAAGCATGCAAACAATAGCTAGGCTGCAAATAAAAGTTCAGCAATGGATTGTTTAGTATGAATTTGTTTAACATTTGATTTATTGAAAACATGCAACTGTAGCTAAGGCCTTACAACTATATCTCAGAGTTTTTAAACAAGAAAAAGGCAAAAAAATAATGAAAAGATCTGAAGTTCCAACAGAAAATATAAAAATAATTACATTGGTTGCGTCCCATAATCTCACAGACTTGTCAAATGAAGCAGTTGCAAGTTGAGAAGAATTAGGCCGGAAGCGGATATCTGTAATCAAGTACTGATGTTCCTCAGGGGTGGTCTCTGTTTGTAGAGTATCCATGTTCCAAAGAACAGCCTGATGCATACATAGGAAATGTTTCATAATTTACAATTTCTTCGATGAATAATGAAGTAAAATAGAGAATAGAACCTACAATCACATATCATAGAACGAAATAAAACAGCAATCCGATTATTTATGCTAAAGACATTAGATATTCTGGAGCAGCCTACCTTCTTGTCATGTCCAGCACTAGCAAGTAACTTCCCATCTGATGAGAAATGACAGCAAGTCACTTTATTTCTTGTGCGTATACAACCAACTTCACCAAAGGAGAAACCTGAGATGAATCGTTTAAGTTAATAATTTTGCAACAAAAAAGAAAGACAATAGAGCTTTTATAAGTCCAATTGGGAGACTATTACCTTTTGAAGATTCAGGCTTGTGCTCAGTAAGAGTTTGCTTCAATGATCCATAGATGTTTCCATCTCCCCCGTCTTGTGACAGAAATGATTCCACATTATCAATGTCTCCAAAAGGCTCTAAGTCATCCTGTACGACAGAAGTCATGTTGAGCATTATACGATTTAAGATAGTAAAAAACACTTCCAAGGTCATGGCATAATTAGCATATTAAACTGTGAATTTATATGGAAACTAAATACTTCATTCACAAATATGAAAGTGGATATTTAGAAAAAAAAAAATAATGCAAACAAACATTTGCATGAAAAACTGAAAGAATTACCAGCTGATTTGTAGAGGATGCAATACCGCCAGTTCCCTCTCCATACATTATCAAACCTTTTGACATGCTAGTCATCCCATCACCTGGGGTATGAGTTGATTGTGGTGAACTTGGTGAAGGGCCAACTGTGTTACCAGTGCCAGTACTATTAGCATGTCCAGAAGACGAATGTTGCTTCCTTTTTCTGTTGGTCTGGAAAAAAAGTAAGAAGATGGATGAACTACTCGTTGGACTGATTAGATAATTTATTTTTCAGGAAACCAAAACATTAAAAAGGAAAAAGAAAAGATGGAAATTTCCGACTGCAGAAAAAGAAGGAAGGTAAGGCAGGAACAGATATCACTTGTTAACAATAGTTGATGTCGCATGAGTTTGATGATATCAAAATTCAGATAAAAAACAGCTTTTTTTACGCCTTCCTTAAGCTAACCTGTTGCAGTTGTTGCTGTTGTTGTTGCTGCTGCTGCAACTGGTCCTGTTGTTGAGACGAAGAGTGCTGCATTTGGGACATTTTCATCTGTTTAAGACAGGCATATAGTATAAGCACTTTAAACTTTAGCCGTTATACGAATTGGAATAAAATAACATAGACCCTTCCACAAAAATAGACATTATCATTTACAGACAAAATGTCTAAGCTTCAGAATAGTTGTGCAGTGTAACAGACAAAAAATAGTATAGTTGACGCCCAAAAGCAAAATCTATTCTCGACTCTAGGAGATTCGAGTTAACCTTTGGGGAATTCGACTGTACTGGAGAGCAAATGGATCCATCATTTCTTGGGGGCTGACCATCTTTGGTATTAAAGTTCCCTCTAGGTAATCCACCAAACCCATAATTAGGTGAGTTTCCAAGGTTACCTTGGGCTTGAGCTTGAGCTAGGACCTGTTGTTGTTGTGATGCCAAAATAAATTGATTTTGGGTCTGTAAGTTGGGTTTTTGTACTTGCAAACCCAAGCTAGGCCTTACCTGGTCAATTCCCTGAACATATCATGAGCAAAGCAACCAACTATGCACGTCAAAAATTCAGTATACTAAAAGCAGTGATGACCAAAAGTAATAGGTAACTTACTGTTAAAGGCCAACCCTTCAATGGTAGACCAGTGCCACCTTGGTTCAACCCTGAAGAACAAGGAGTAAATATGAGGACTAAATTGCCCAAGTAAGATCATCTACAATTTAATTGACATACAAGTACTCAGAAAAGACAGAAAAACTAAACAGACTCATCAGAAAGAGAAAATGAGACGATAGGAAAAGGGGAGTTTCAAGAAAGTTGAGCTGGAAAAATAGAAATCCTAAAACAAGCAAATAAACAGAAAAAGGCAGAGAGACAATTCATTTGTGCTCACATAAAGAAGACCAGTTCCAGTACTTTCCACCCATAAACCATAATATATTGCTGCTAAAGACAGATGAATGAAGCTTGAGATGTGATACAGACAATTATTAAAAGTGAAACGTCATAAATATAAAATAAAAAGAATTGGATTTCAAGTACATTGACAGTGTCTTTGGGGAAAGTAGAAACCTTAAGAAGAAGCTTTTAATATTTAGTCTAGCAATGCTTTAATAATTTGTAGTGAACTTCAAACTGCGAAAAATGAAATTATCCATGATACCATTCAACAATTCAAAGAACGCAGATTTGAAGGACAATGACGGAGTTCCACAAAACTCCACATGATTAAGAGTATCACGGGAAGATGAATAGGTTTTCAGAAAAAACCATGTTTCATATCAAAGATAAACAAAGAAAATTAGGTGAAATCACTACTAAAAAGTGCATTTCATAAAAATGGATATATTTTCCATTTGAAATTATTAGAAATAGGTGGACAAAGAATGTCAATCAGAAAATATATCTCTATTTTTTTAATGCTGAAAATAATTCTTTTGTAGTAATACCTGCACCAAGACCAGCCTTTGACTGAAGAATCGCTTGCCCATAAATTGATGAAGGATCCATGGGCAAAGACTTGTGAGTGCCACCCAAGTTCACTTCCCCTTTAATATCCTACATAGTTGAAATAGGTATCGCTTTTAGCTTGGTAAAAGAAGACGAAATACCGAGTATTATACAAACAAGAGATATCCTGTGTAGTATCTAGAACTAAGAGCTCATGTAATTACAGTTACCAGCTGAGGCCGTCCTTGTATTTGCTGCAACATGTTCCCTGAATTTCCTTGTACCAACTGGCTGAATCAACAGAGAAGAAATAGAGATACAAATGATTCAAAGCATGCAACAAATAGTTATGTGTTGTGTAAAATAATGCAATAACATATGGAACAGTTGCACCAACCATACCCTTGATGATTAGTTGCTGACTTTAGAAGTGCCATCCTATTGGGATCAATAAGTGCTGAAGATGTTTCCGAGTCCATGGACTGAGGGTGCTTCATTCGTTCCTCGTACATTTTCATTGCCAATACACTGGCAGATGGCTGCCCCATCATACCTTCGGAGTTGATAGCATTTATAGGACCACCATGAGGGGAATGATTTGGATCCCTTCGCTGTAACTGTGCATTTCGTTGTTGCATGAGTTGCAACTGCTGCATTTGTAACTGCTGTTGATGCTGATGCTCTCTTGCTTTCATTTGTTGAGTCTAAAATAAAAGGAAATGCTTCAAAATTGGTACGAAATGTGTAACGCTTCTTTTAAATAATTTGTGTCATGGGTCATTGCTTAAGTTCAACAAACCTCTATGTACGCTGCTGCTGCCTCGGAATGTTTTTCATTTGTCCTTGCAATGAAAATGTCCCAAAACACAGACCACCATTCAAAAAGAAATCCTCCAGGTGCATCAATAGCTATAAAAGTATGAACCAGAAGATCAAAACATAGATTCACATCAAGAAATAAGAATAAAACATGTCGAAAGTTATACAGATGGCTACCCTTAGAACGTAAAAAGAAATTCAAACATAGAGCATCATCTAACATCATTACCTACAGGATCAGTAGCAACCTTTCCTTCTGTCATGAAAGCTTTTGCAGAATTATGCAGCTTTCGTTTCAGCAGATAGTCATGAATGTAAACATCCAGCCTAGAAAATTTAACAAGAGACCAAAAAATAAGGGCGAAAATCAACAATATTACAAATGAAAACAAATAATATCCCCACCCTGAAAATTTGTCTCGCACTGTTAATTATTTGGTAACTCAAAACAATTTATCCTTTAACTTGTCAAAAAAACGTAATTTCTCTTAAGTAAACAAATTGTAATCTTTTGAAGTTCCTTAATGTAGTGAGGATTAGATAAATTGATCCTCATCCACCACTCCTTGTAAGGAATAATCTTCTTTCCCATCCCCACCCGACTATGCACTTGCAACTACTCCCTCTATTCAACAATAGTTCTCCACTATTGACTTGACATATATCTTCAGAAACAATAAATCAATGATAATATTACTATATTACACTTTGAATATATTAAATTTAATGCTTTGGAAAATATATTAGATATTGAATAGTATTTAATACTAAGGGTATTTTAGGCACAAAAAATAAATTCTCTCGATTTTTCAAACTAAACAACTATTATTGGACAACTATTTTTAGTATAGTGCACAAGCAAAGATAGACGGAGTGAGTAAAAATAATTGTTCCATTGTTCCTTCTCTGCCATTTGATCAAGCATTGGACCGGACCATTAATCTTATAATCTTCTCATAATCATTTATAGAAAGTAAAAACATGAACAACTATAAAACAAAAAGAAGAACAATCAATTCGATACATACATCTTATCTGCTTCCCAATTACTCTGCGCCATTAGTCAAACAACAGCACAATCGACTCGCGATTTCACTGAGCTGAAAGCAAAAACACAGCTTCAGACAAGTTTCCACTATTAAAACAGAAGTGAAAGTGATTCACATAGATTATACCAATTACAATTCTTCCAGCATTTCTGATCAAAAAACAGATTTCCTGGACAAGAATCAGCTCCCAAAAACGAAAGAAATAACAACAAAATCAAGATCTCCGTCAGAAAAATCCTTGTTTTGGATTCACTAATCAGTCAAACACTGAACAAGTGGATCCAGTATACAAACGAAGATCATTCACTCCAATTTTCTCGTAGATAATCTGAATTAAATTTAATTATTGAAGTAGATGAAATTCATCTTGAGATGAACTCACACAGAAGAATTTGACAAAAAATTCTCAACTTTTGAAGAGGAGAGAGAAAGAGGACAAAAAAATATCAGGACAGCCTTGTCCAGTAACTATCCGAGCCTTAGCTACGGAGAAGCTTTAACTCTTGCTTTAATTATAGGTCTAGTGTTAGGTTCGGTAACAACTGTTGCTTCTTTAACATGTGATTCGCTGATTCCCTAAAACACTACTACTTCACACATTTGTTGTTTCCTTACTCTGAAAATATTATTTTACTCTTTCTGTTTATTTTTACATGTCACTATTTGACTTGACACATTTATTAAGAAAAGAATTATTGATATAGATATTTTATCAAACTATCCCTATTAAATGGTGTTTAGTATTATGTCTTGAAAAATGTTTTGAAGAATAAGTATTTAATGCGGAGGGTAAAATAATGAAAAAAATAATTATATTTTCTTGAAATGTCAAAAGTGACAAGTAAAAATGAAAATCTATTTTAGAATAAGTGACAAGTAAAAGTGAACGGAGGAAGTATTTTGGCGAAATGATCTGAAACTCATGTACTTAACTTCGTTTGTTAGTTAAACCCTCATATTTATCAATTTGTCAATTGAACACTTAAATCCATTGGAACACAATATTTTAAACTCTTTTTTTCATTTGACTAGTGTGTGTACAATTGATTACACGTGGAATTTCCACGTTATTTTTTAATAAACACGTATGAAAATACATGTTAAAAAAATAAAATAAAAAATAATTAGTCCACTTTTACAATTTCTGAAAAAATTTAAGGCATGCTCTTCGTATTTGCTCACAAATTGAGCATCAAAAGTTATGTCAAATAAATGAAATTCTTCCCCATTTAACTTAAAAATCAACTACAAGTCCACCAACACAACCCAACGAATCTCAATCATAATTTTAAATTAATTTAACAAATTTACAAGACTCATTTGTTGTTCTTCAAGCTTTCTCTAACTTATCCATGGAGTTTTAAATTTTTCAATATCCACCAATCACCCTTCATGTTAACCAATACTTACATCTCTTCTTTGAGCCAACTAACACAAATAATAATCTCAATATTTTTAGACAAATTTAGAAAGGTTAGAAATGGGGGCAAGACAAAGTGATTAGGATGGGGGGTTGATTTGTAGCAAAAGAGAAGTGTGGGTTGAGGAGGAAGAGGAGGAGAAGAGTGGGTGGTGGTGATGCAGCTCAGAATGCTCAATCGAATTGTAAGCTACCTAGAGACAACCTAAAGAGCAAATGTACATAATTGCTTTTGAGTAGTTTTCTCAAGAATTCCAAATTTATGAAAGAAAAGAGAAAAATGTTACAATCCTCTAATCTCAATCTATATAGAAATACAAATATTATGGAGGAAAAGTTAGTTATAGTTGTAACTAACTAATGAACAGCTTCCAATTGTAACTAACTTCTTGACAACATGTGTCAACTACCCCTAACTAATTGTGAATTAACTACAACAAATGTAGTAAATCAATACAAAGTAAAATAGGATCATATCAATAGATCCTTGACCTGAAGGATCAAAAAGTGGAAAGGCATGGGTGAAGAATTGATAGTCTTCCCAGGTGCTATCTTCAGGGCTCGAGTTGAGCCATTGGATCACTAGTTGAGTGATAACATGTCCATTCTTTGGAATTATTCTCTTATCCAAAACCTTCTTAGGGTAGAGCAGTACCAGCAACAGAAGTCACCACAGGTAAAGTCATAGAGGCAAGTTGAGAATCGATTTTCTTCTTCAGCTGAGAGATGTGGAAAGTGGGATGAAGTTTAGCAGGAGAAAGAAGGGCTAAGGTATAAGCAACCGCTCCCACCTTTGCCAGAATTTCAAAGGGACCAAAGAACTTTGCTGATAGCTTTTGACTAGAGTAAGGTTTCAAGGACGGCTGCATATAAGGCTTCAATTTGACATAGATCCAATCTCCCATATCATAAGACCTAGTTATCCTTTCTTTATAAGCTTGTGCTTTAATTCTGGCATGAGCCCTGAGCAAATGAGATTTGAGAGCTCTTAAGGTAGCCTCCCTAGCTTAAAAACTTCTAACCACCAAGTCCAATTGTGAATCAAAAGGTAAATAAGGCAAGAGAGAAGAGGTTTTTGGACATACACAACTTTATATGGAGACATGTTAATGGATAGTGGTGAGATGTGTTGTACCACAATTCAGCAAGAGCTAACCATTGAGGCCATTCCTTGGGGCTTCTTATAAGTCATACACCTCAAGTAGCATTCCAAGCATTTATTAACAATCTCAGTTTGGCCATCCGCCTGCAGTAGAAGTCAACAAAGACACCTTATGTAGCTTGAACAACTCTTTCCAGAACCGACTAGTAAACACTACATCCCTGTCAAACACAATGGATTTACTCATACCATGTAGTCTGAAAATCTTGCTCATGAACACCTGAGCCACATCTAAAGCAATGTATAGATGTTTGAGAGCAATAAAATAAGTTGCTTTGCTCAATATATCAACAACCACAAAAATAACCCCCTTCCCAACAACTTTAGGTAAGCCTTTTATGAAATTCATTGACAAGTCTTGCCATACCTTGTCAGGAATAGGAAGAGGTTGCTACAAGCCGGGATAGGCCACATTCTTATGACTACACCTCTAGCAAACACCACAGGCCCTCACATTAGAATAGACATGTTGCTTCATTTTCTCCTAATAAAAATCTTGGCTCAGTCTCTTTAATGTAGTTGTAATACCTGAATGCCCTCCTAATGAACTCTCATGATAGAAAGCAATAAACTTTACTCTTAGTGTAGGGTCAGCACCAACCGGCATTTTTTCCTTCCTACTCAAAATCCTAGATTGATATTTATAGAGAGGTTTCTACACTACCCTAGACTGTAGTTGCAGAATAACCTTTTTGCAACTCTGAGTCTTGACTCCAAGAAGCTCGAATATCACTCAAAATATCAGCTTGTACACTAGAGATGCTCAAGAGCTGAATAGGATCCTCCTTTCTAGAAAGGGCATCAACCACAATGTTGTATTTCCCTTTGTTGTATATGATAGAATAATCATAGCCTAACAACTTGACCAACCATTTCTGTTGGCTATGAGTAGTAATTCTCTGATATAGAAGGAACATAAGACTATGGTGATCAATCTTGATCACAAAATATCTTCTTAAGAGGTACAACCTCCACTTCTGAACCGCAAAAACCACTGCTAAAAGTTCCCTCTCATACAAAAACAATGATTTGTACCTATATGATAAACCTTGGCTAAAAATTGCAATAGGATTAGTGCCCTGAGCAAGTACAACTCCAATACCATTTCCAGAATCATCAGTTTCTACAATGAACCCCTTCAAAAAATCTGGAAGGGCTAGCACATGTGCAGATGTGATGGCCTGTTTCAAATGTTCAAAAGTTGTAGTAGCAGTTAGATCCCAATGGAAGTTTCCCTTTTTCAAGAGGTCATTCATAGGTCTTGATAACTTCATACCCCTTGATGAATCTTCTAAAATACCCCGCTGCACTAAGAAACCCTCTCAACTTCTTAAGAGTAGTAGGTTGTGTCTAGTTGATTATAGCTTCCACTTTCTACATATTCATAGACACTCCTTGTGCTGAGATCACATGACCAAGATAGTCAATTTTCAAAACACCAAAAGCATATTTCTGCTTCTTAACAAACAACGTATGTGCCCTCAAAATCTCAAAAGTTTTTTATTGATGCAGTAGGTGATCCGACCAAGTCTTGTTGTATATAAGGATGTCATCAAAGAAAACCAAGATAAATTTCCTAACATAGGCATGAAAAATCTGATTCATCAGGCATTGAAAAGTACATAAGGCATTTGTTAGGCCAAAAGGCATTACTAAAAATTCATAATGGCCATGATAAGTCTTAAAAGAAGTTTTAGGAATATCACCCTCTATCATTCTAATCAGCTAATATCCTAATCTGAGATCCAATTTAGAAAAGATCTTGGCTCCATGTAGCTCGTCTAATAGTTTCTCAATAACTGGCATAGAAAACCTATCTTTAACAGAGTAGTTGTCAGTTCTCTATAATCTACACACATTCTCCATGACCCGTCCTTCTTCACATAACAATAGGTGATGATTAAGGACTATGCCTAATCACCTAAGAGTCTAACATTTCATCCACCAACTTCTCAATCTCATCTTTCAGTGGATACCTGTGGGGTCTAATGTTGATAGGTGAAGTCCCTTCCTTCAAAATGATTTTGTGATCATGAGCTCTTGAATGTGGTTGTTCTGTTGGAACCTCAAATAGGTCATTATATTCTTGCAAGATAGCTTGCATGTTTGTGTCTGGACTACCTTTCATGATCAGTAGAGATCTCATACCCTAGAGCTTGAGGTTGCTGAAAAATCCCTATAGAGATCATACATAGCTCAACTGGTTTGGCCAATAACTTCTCCATCATCTCATATTACACTAGCTTTGCAGGTGGTGATTTGATCCCTTGTGGCCCATGATAATGATCTTCATTCTCAGCTTCTTGAAGTTCCAGACAACATCCCCTAATGTAGCCAACCACTGAATTCCTAGTACCATATTGCACCCTCCTATAGGCAAAACAAACATGTCTGGCTCAAATGAAACACCCTGCATCTTCCACACCAAGGATTTACAGACATAATGACTATGAATTTTTTTTCCCATCAGCTACAAAGATAGAGAAATGTGAATAGTAGTCAAAACACATCCCAACTTCTTATAATATCCAAATCCAAGATGTTATGGGTACTGCATCTATCAATTAACATATGTACAACTTTCCCCTTAACAAAAATAGTAACTCTCATGGTCCTGAAATCATGCAACTCATTCATGGCATGAACATAGACATAAGGTAAGATACACCCTTCAGCATTAGTCTCTAGTCCATGTCCCAACATAGTCAAGAATTCAGTAGGATCCCACAAACCCTCTAATTTTGTCAATTTTTCATTCTCATCTACCTCCATTGAAAACAATTGCCTCTTCTCCGGACAAATATGATCAAAATTGTATTTTTCATCACAGTTAAAGCATAAACCTTTGCTTATCCTCTTATCCATTTCAGCTGCAATAAGAATTTTAGCATTCTTGAAGGGCGGTTTGGGACCTACAACATTGTTGTTATGTGGTTTGGGAGGATGAGTGTATTTAGGTGAATTTGAGTTTTGGGAATAAGCAGGGGTGGTGTTGTTTGAAAACCTCATCACATTTTTTGGATTAGAAAGCACCCAAGTAAATACTTGTTTATGCACTACAAGTATTTGTTCCTGGACCTTGGCTAAACTAATGGCATTAGCCCAAGTCTTGGGTAGCATCTTCACTGGTAAGCCAATTTCAGGCTTCAAGCCTCTCACAAAATAGCTAACAACATACTCTTCCGACAATTCTACCCTAGTTAACAACTCATCAAAAAAATCAACATACTCCTAAATATAAGATATTTGTTTGAGATCCTTAAAATCTCCCATAGGGTCATCGAACAACTCTTCCCCAAATCTGACATACAAACATCCCACATATTCACCCAATCTAGGCCACTCTCTTGTTAACCTATGTTTCATGTAGTGTTGGTGCTACTGTAGTGTCTTCCCCTCCGGATTACAAGAAGCAATTTTCACCTTCGAACCTTTTTCCACTTCTTCTACATCAAAAAATTGGTCGCATCTATACATTTAGTCCTTCAATCCTTGACCATCGAATTTTGGAAATTTCAATTGAAACCTGCGATTAGGTATCTAGTAAGCCTCTTGCCTTTATCATCTGTGTGGTCGTGCTTTAGGACCACCTAAGGAAATCCAGTTGACATTGCCCCAATTGTCGCCCCATTTCCCAACAACATCTACTTGATTTCATCCATTGCTTGCCTCAATCTTTAATCCACCACCGAACGCAACTCTATTACAAAACTCATTACTCTTTCCATGATGGTTTTGAGAGAATCCATTTCTTTTCTCAATTCATGCATTTTAGTGTTGTGATCACCCATTTGTCAAGGTTAGAAGATCAATGGCTCTGATACCAATGATGCATCTTAGAATTCTCAATCGAATTGTAAGCTACCACTAGAAACCTCAAGAGCAAATGTATAGAATTGCTCTTGAACAATTTTTCCAAGAATTCCAGATTTATGAAAGAAGAGAGAAAGATGTTATTCCATTCCTGAACTATCCAAGATGATCCTTACAATCCCCTAATCTCAATCTATATAGAGATACACATATTATGGAGGAAAAGTGAATTATAGTTGTAACTAACTTCTTGACAACATGTACCAACTACCCTTAACTATTTGTGCATTAACTACAACAAATGCAGTAAATCAATACAAAGTAAAATAGGATCATATCAGGTGAATGAAATTCCAAGAAGAAGAAGAGAGAGGGCTGGGGCGGAGGAGAGAGGGTTGGAAGTTGGGGTGGGGAAGGGATGGTTGATAAGATATGTTTTCAATTTTTTGTAAATTGATTATTATTTTTTAATAATATTTTTAATGTAAAATATCGTATTTACTCGCATTTAAATGCGTGTAATTATGTATTTTTCAACTTACCAACATCAATGTCACATAAGTTTTATTGATGGTCAGATAGGTTTAAAATACTGTGTCATGACGATTTAAGGTTTCAATTGGCAAAGTGATAAGTCAAAGGATTCATCTGACAAACAGAGTCAAGTATAAGAGTCTCATAGGTCATTCCACATTTTAATTTTAGAATATATACTCGGAGCTTAAATAAATTGTGTCTGATCTATTCAAGATCTAACGATGAAAAAGTATCTGTGTTATAAATGTAATAGATTTATCAAAAAAATTACTCATATGGTATGGTATGATACGGTACGATATTTGAAATTTTTGTACCGTAATTTTGGTATTCGGTTTTAAAATTATTATACTATTATCATACCAATTTAATTCGATATGATTTGGTATTTTGAAGTGAGGTTTCGACATTTTTCGGTATGGTAAATCAATAACTATAATTTGTGTAACTTCGACTTATATATACTCCTATAATAGAGCATTACGACTTCGATAATTCAAAAAAATTCTCAATTGTCTCATACTAACACATTACATATGTAGAAATATATATTTATAACAAAGTACAAACAACTCCATTTGTTACTCAATTACATTTCAATCAAAATAAAGTAGTCAAAGTTTCATTTTCTAAACATTTTGTTTCTACTAATACTAGGTTTGCACATTTATTAGTATTTTAATAATATATATGTATAGATATATGTTATTTATGTAATGATATACTTCAGTATGGTATTCGGTATTCCGATATGTCATTTCTAAATACCAGATACCGTATCGAATACCAAAAAATTAAAATGTATATCATATACCATACCAAATACCATAATACCATAATCACGGTATCAAAAATTTCGATATGATATGGTAATTCAATAAATATCATACCATGCCCACCCCTATTTGCCTCAGGTATGTATACTCTTTCTCATTCCTCCTCGGTTCTTCCTTCCTTTTTTTTTAAAAATAAATTATTTGCTTGTATATTGTGTAACATTTATTTAAAAATTAATTTTTAATCTTTGATTCTAGGGTTGTCCCACGTATTGATAACTAATTATATTAATTAAATTGTTGTTTGTTTTCCGAAATTTCAACTTTTGAGACAAATGGCTCAATGGTGAAGCTATGAAATCAATATATATTACCAAAATATTTTAGAACTTTGAATTGAATTATTCAAACATTCGTGTTAATAAATTAAGTTTTTACAACAACAACATCTAAGGTAATGTTGACGATTATTATATTAGCTTGATATTTTTGTTCAGTTTTAAAATGTAGAACCCACAAACATCAAATTCCTGCTCCACCTCTGAACTCTTGCATTACTAATAACTAGAAATCCATAATATTAGTAATACACACCTTAATACACATTAGAGTGTATAACTAATGCAAATATTAATTATACATAGCATGGGAGCGTGTACCAAGCAAGGTACTACTAATACACAAAGGTAATGCATACATTATTTTTGTTAATACAATCTACCAAACGACCCCTAAATGAGCAAGAGAGGGCTTAAGGTTGAGAGATTGGTCGTTGCTGGCCAAACATATGAGCCGACATAGAGGAACACGTGTCAAAATCCTAGTGGTTAGTAGTTTCTAGAAGGACATGGAATATCATGTGTGTTGATCAATGTAAAAGATATTAGGGCCTTTGACTAGGAATTTAACAAGTCACAATTTCTCTAGATTGGTTGAATGGTTGGTCGTTGCTAACCAAGCACATGAGCCGACATGGAGGAACATGTGTCAAATCCTAGTGGTTAATAGTTTCTAAAAGTGCATGGAATAATCGTGTGTTCGAGTCATTATAAGGGTTTTGACTAGCAAAATAACAAGTCCAAATTTCTCTGAAATTTTGTGTCTCTTTATTCACACCAAACAAAAACATAAATTTTCCTTTCTCTTTGCATGTTTCCTTTGATTGAAAAACAATCGAAAAATCTTAGCGACCTTTCTGAGGGAGGATGGTATCCCAAGAGATGTCGTTGTTATAGAGCTTGGTGCCAGTGCAGTTCCAAATGTTTTGTAAATTGTCCAAGGAGAGCATGTTTCTATCTAGCTTATGGTTAGAGGTATAGTTTGCACTGATGGCATCACAAAACCTAAGGGCTTTGGTGCAACTGAAGAATATATGTTCAATATCTTCTTTCGGGTGGTCATAGGTTTGACAACTTGGTTGTATGTTCAGGCCAATTCTGTTGAGGTAGTGGGAGCTAGGATGCCTATTGTGTTGAATGAGCCAGATGCAAGTTTTGATTTTATTGGGGCATGCAATATTTCAAATCTAGTCAAACCTCTTTGTACATCTTGCCAATTTGAAATAACTAGGAAGAACTTAAAGAATTGGAAATAGCCATTTTTGGAAAGAATATAAAATCTGGAAAATTTGTTAAGTTTGTTAAGTTGGATTTTTGGTCAACTTCAAACGACCATAACTCCTAGATCAGGATGATTTAGGTGTGGTTCTAGATATCGTAGGAAAGATAGTGGAATAATCTTTTGACCGCTGCCGAGTTTGCATGATTCCGAGTTTGTATGAGTGAGATATTCCCATTCGAAGTTGGGCTGCTCAAATAAGGAAATGTCCAATCCGGATTTTAGAAGGGTAGTTTGGTCTTTTCCTTACATAATTATTTTATTTCATTTTTGGGTAATTAATTGGGGTCTAAACTGATCTTAGTCAGTTTACGCTTTTGGAAAAAGAGTTGGGATTTTAGAGAAGAGAAAAGAAGAGGAAAAAAAAGAAGGAGAAGCAAGGAAATCGTCAAGTTCTTGAAGCTAAGATTGTGGATTTCGTCAAGGGGCGATCCCTACGAGGTATGTGAGATCACATAGCATTGGGTTAGTTCACCCACGCGTTAAACATGTTTAATTCAACGTATTTTCATCCTAAAAAGATTGAGAATTTGATGTTCTTGAAATTTGTTCTTGAATTGATTTCGTTCCTGAATATGAGTTGGGATTAAGGAGTTTCTTAATGTTAAAATGTTGTTTCCTTGAGTTGTTTGGGTTAGATTTTTGTGTATATGATTTGTGTGCATGAATCTAAAGTGAATTTGAGAAAAAGAATCGAATTAAAATAATTGAGGATTAGAAAACGAGATCAAAAGTTCGTCAGAATTTTGTCTGAATGGAGGCTGGCGCAACGCGCCCCCGTAGCACCCAAGGGACTGACGCGACGCGCCATCAATGGGCCTGAAATGCACCCCAAAAAGCTTGGGCTGATGCGGCGCGCCAGGGACGCGCCCGTATCATCATTTTTCACCAATTTTTCATCGTTTAGCCCATCTAAGTCCTTCTAAAGTGTACTAACACTTTCTATTGATTCTAACTACTCTAAATGACTTCTAAACATCTAGAAATCATCCAGAAACATGAATCATAACCTTGAATCCAAAAAATTCAAATTCAATGAAAATTAAGAGCCAACTCTAGGAAGTTCCTAGAGTCTTTTCAAGAAGTCTTTCACAAACGTTTTAACTTTGTTTAAAGACTTAAGTTTCAAGTTAAGCAAGGATTAAAGAGTTGAGTTCATTTTTCTCAAAAATATATAAGGGAACTAAGTATTCCCAAGAGTTTAAAAATGTTATCACATTTGAACAAGAAAAGGGAAACACCGATTTCCAATAGAGCTTTTAAGCTAAGTTTTGAGTAATTATCTCAAACCAAAGAAAGAACTTTGTTTTAAAAACACATGAGCTAAGTACATTTTGGGAGTAGTATTGAGCACCGATATGGGTAAAGTTGAGTTTGTTATTGCATATCCTTAACAAATTGAGTTGTTACTTACTGTTCTAAATGATTTGTATAAATTGCACTATTATTGTTGTTTTACACTACATTTTGAGTTGAATTATTCATGAGTTGAGTAAAGCCAAGGTAAGTGTTCCTTTCAGATCCTTTTCAAACTTAAGTTGTGTTTAGCATTCCAACTTGCATACTCGTACATTCAATGTATTGATGCAAGTTGGCCTACATCTTCTTATGATGCAAACACAGGTAACCAGGATCAGTATCCAGCACCTCGTTGATCAGGTTGAGCACTCAGAGTCAGTTGGTGAGCCTCATTGCTTTCTGGAGGATCCTTTTCATAATCATTTAGCTTTCAGTTGTTAGGATGATCGGGGGTCCTTTCCCGACATCCCTCTTTGTTTTAGAGGCTTCATAGATGAATAGCTTTAGTTCTTTAGTCTTTCCATTTTCAGTTGTATACGTTAAGCCTTGAGATGCTATTTTGGCCAAGCTTTATATCTTTTAAGTAATTTTTTGAGACTATCTCTTATGTTAAAGTCTTCCGTTGAGTAAGTAAGTCAAGACAAATGTTCGCTTGGGGCCAGCAATGGTTCTCTAGTGCCAGTCCCGCCCAGGGTGTAGGCTCGGGAGATGATAAAATTGGTATCAGAGCATAGAGTTCAAGAGTCCTATAGAGTCTATGAAGCTGTGTCTATAGAGTCCTGGTTATCGGTGTGAAGCGCGCCACATCTATAAGTAGGAGGCTGCGACACTTAGGAAAATTATCTCACTTCTTTCACACTCATTTCGTGCGCTAGAGTTTGATCTTTAAATTTTTCCTTCTAATTCGTGCTTGCGGGTGTTTTCAGATAATCATGCCTCCACAAAGAGCTGTCAGAGGTCGTCCTGCTAGGCATAATGCTGAGGAGCAAGGGGTACCCAATACACCTGAAGTGCAACCCCAAGGAGAAGTTACCAATGTTGAGTTCCAAAGGCTATCCGAATGTTGAGCCAAGTTGTGACCAACCAAGCTGGGCAACAAAGAGGAGCTAGACAGGAAGTGATTGATACTTCAAGGATCCGAGAGTTCTTGAGGATGAATCCTCCAAGTTTCATGGGTTCAAGCACTACTGAGGATCCAAAGAGTTTTGTTGAGGAACTGAAAAAGGTATTTGATGTTATGCATGTTGCCGAAACTGAGCGATTTGAACTAGCTGCATATCAACTGAAAAATATTGCTAGGACTTGGTTTGACCAGTGAAAAGAGGGTAGAGCTGAGGATGCACCACCTGCGAGTTGGGCATGTTTTGAGGAGGCATTCTTGGGGTGTTTCTTCCCCCGAGAACTAAAAGAGGCTAAGGTACGAGAATTTCTTACCCTTAAGCAGGATTCCTTGAGTGTTCATGAGTATGGGTTGAAGTTCACCCAGCTATCCCGTTATGCTCCAGAGATGGTTGCGGATATAAGGAGTAGAATGAGTATGTTTGTTGCTGGGTTGTCCCGTCTATCAAGCAAGGAGGGTAGTGTAGTGATGCTAATTGGGGACATGAATATATCAAGGTTGATTGTGTATGTGCAGCAGGTTGAAGAAGAGAAGCTTAGGGATAGGGAGGAACTCAGAAATAAGAAGGCTAAGACAGGGAATGAGTTCGGGCAGCAGAAAAGTAATGTGAACCATTCGTCCTTTCAGCAAAAGCAAAAGAGACCTGCTCCATCATCTACTAATGCACATGCACCCATAAACAAAGGTGAGTATAGTGGTCAGAATTTGCAGAACTTCAGAGCTAGACCTTCACAGTCTCAAGGTAGTGTGGCACAAAGAGGTAACTGGCTCTTGCATGTGCTAGGTGTGGTAGAACCCACCTAGGTAAGTGTTGTGATGGCCAATCAATCTGTTTCAAGTGTGGACAAGAGGGTCACTTCATGAAAGAGTTCCCTAAGAACAGGCAAAGTAGTGGAAATCAGGGTAATAGAGACCAATCTTCATCAGTTCCTCCACCAGATAGGGTTACACCTAGAGAAGCTACTTTTGGTACTGGCGGAGGAGCAAACCGCCTTTATGCGATCACTAGTCGTCATGATCAAGAGAATTCTCCAAATGTTGTCACTGGTATGATCAAAGTCTTTACTTTTGATGTTTATGCTTTGCTAGACCTAGAAGCAAGTTTATCTTTTGTAACCCCTTATGTTGCAAATAAGTTTGATGTTATTCCTGAGAAACTCTGTGAACCCTTTTGTGTTTCTACACCTATTGGGGAATCTATTCTAGATGAGCGAGTATATCGTGATTGTGTCATTTCCATCAATCACAAAGACATCATGGTTGATTTAATTGAGTTAGACATGGTAGATTTTGATGTCATTCTAGGTATGGACTGACTTCATGCCTGTTATGCGTCAATAGATTGTAGAACTCGAGTTGTCAAGTTTCAGATTCTTAATGAGCCAGTCATAGAGTGGAGTAGTAGTTCAACAGTGCCTAAGGCTCATTTCATTTCATACTTTAAGGCAAGAAAGTTAGTTTCCAAGGGTGTGTCTATCACTTAGTCCAAGTTAATGACTCTAGTGTTAAGATACCTCATATTCAGTCAGTTCCTATAGTAAAAGAGTTTTCAGAAGCCTTTCCAGATGATCTACCCGGATTCCCTCCTGAGAGAGAAATAGACTTCGGTATAGACATTCTTCCAGATACTTGTATTATCTCTATTCTGCCATATAAAATGGCACCAACAGAGTTGAAAGAGCTTAAAGAACAGTTGAAAGATCTCCTTGATAAGGGTTTCATTCGACCAAGTGTCTCACCTTGGGGCACTCCGGGCTTATTTGTGAGAAAGAAAGATGGTTCCCTTAGGAAGTGTATAGATTACCGCCAATTGAACAAGGTTACCATTAAGAATAAGTATCCTCTTTCGAGAATTGGTGATCTTTTCTATTAGCTTCAGGGTGCTTCTTGTTTTTCGAAAATAGACCTCATATCTGGCTACCATCAGTTGAAAGTAAGGGAGTGTGATATTCCCAAGATAGCATTCAGGACCCGTTATGGTCATTATGAGTTTCTGGTCATGTCATTCGGTTTGACTAATGCACCTGCAGTGTTCATGGACCTTATGAATAGAGTTTTCAAACTTTATTTAGATATGTTTGTTATCGTCTTCATTGATGACACACTAATCTATTCAAGGAATGAAGAAGATCATGCTAGCTATCTCAGAATAGTTCTTCAGACTTTGAAAGATAAGGAGTTATATGCTAAGTTCTCTAAATGTGAGTTTTGGCTTGAGTCTGTTGCATTCTTGGGCCACATAGTTTCCGGTGATGGAATTAGAGTTGATAACCAAAAGATGGAGGCAGTGCAGAATTGGCCTAGACCCACATCTCCAACTGATATTAAGAGTTTCTTGGGTTTGGCTGGCTATTATAGAAGGTTCGTAGAGGGGTTCTCATCTATTTCATCCTCTTTGACCAAGTTGACTCAGAAGATAGTGAAGTTTCAATGGTCTGAAAATTATGAGAAAAGCTTTCAGGAATTGAAAAAGAGGTTGACTACTGCCCCAGTATTGACCTTACCAGAAAGTACTCATGGTTTTGTGGTGTACTGTGATGCATCTAGAGTTGGTTTGGGTTGCGTGTTAATGCAGAATGGCAAGGTTATAGCTTATGCCTCCAGACAGTTGAAAGTCCATGAGAAGAACTACCCAACCCGTGATTTAGAATTGGTTGTTGTAGTATTTGCATTGAAAATATGGTGTCATTATCTTTATGGTGTTCATGTGAGCGATCACAAGAGCCTTCAGTATGTGTTTACTCAGAAAGAGCTTAATCTCAGACAAAATAAGTGGTTAGAATTACGCAAGAATTATAACATGAGTATTCTTTACCACCCAGGTAAGGCTAATGTTGTTGCTGATGCTTTTAGCAGGTTGTCTATGGGTAGTACCGCCCATGTTGAGGAAGAAAAGAGAGATTTATCAAAAAAAGTGCATAAACTTTCACGCTTAGGAGTCCGAATGATGGATTCCACAGAAGGAGGAGTAGTGGTGATGAATGAGGTTGAATCATCATTAGTGTCAGAAGTAAAAGAGAAGCAAGACCAAGATCCTATTTTGCTTGAATTGAAGGCAAATGTTCATAAGCAAAAGGTACTGACTTTTGAACAAGGGGGAGATGGCGTTTCGAGATATCAAGGTAGATTGTGTGTATCAATTGTGGCTGGACTCTAAGAATGGATCATGGAGGAAGCTCATAGCTCCAGATATTCCATTCATCCGGGTTCCACAAAGATGTATTGCGGTTTGAGAGAAGTCTATTGGTGGAGTAGTATGAAGAAGGGCATTATTGAATTTGTTGCTAAGTGCCTGAATTGCTAACAAGTTAAAGTAGAGCATCAAAGGCCCGGTGGTTTGGCCCAGAATATAGAACTTCCGGAATGGAAGTGGGAGATGATTAATATGGACTTCATTACAAGTTTACCAAGGTCTCGCAGGCAGCACGATTCTATTTGGGTAATTGTCGATAAAATGACAAAATCAGCCCACTTTTTACCGGTAAAAACTACCCATACAGCAGAGGATTATGCCAAGTTGTATCATCAAAAAGTAGTTAGACTTCATGGAGTTTCAGTCTCCATTATTTCAAACAGAGGTACGCAATTTACTGCACAGTTTTGGAAATTATTCCAAAAAGGTTTGGGTTCAAATGTGAACTTAAGTACTGCCTTTCATCCTCAGACAGATGGGCAAGCAGAGCGCACTATTCAGACCTTAGAGGACATGTTGAGGGCTGTGTGATTGATTTCAAAGGTAATTGGGATTATCACCTACCTTTCATCGAATTTGCTTACAACAATAGTTACCACTCAAGCATCCAAATGGCTCCTTATGAAGCTCTTTATGGGAGAAGATGCAAATATCCTATTTGATGGTTTGAAGTTGGTGAAGCAGGGTTGATAGGACCAGATTTAGTTCATTAAGCTATGGAGAAGGTGAAACTGATTCAAGAGAGGTTGAAAACGGCACAGAGTCGTCAGAAATCCTACACTGATGTTAGGAGAAGGGAGTTAGAGTTTGAAGTAGATGATTGGGTGTGTTTGAAAGTTTCACCCATGAAGGGTGTTATGAGATTTAGTAAAAAGGGGATACTTATTCCCTTGTATATTGGCCCTTACAGAATATCGAAAAAGGGTAGATAATGTAGCTTATGAGTTGGAGCTACCACAAGAGTTAGCAGCGGTTCATCCAGTGTTTCACATCTCCATGTTGAAAAAGTGCATGGGTGATCCTTCATTGATCATACCAATTAAAGATATTGGGATCAAGGACAACCTATCTTATGAAGAGATTCTGGTTTAGATTCTAGATTGCCAAGTTCGCAAGTTGAGGACTAAGGAAGTGACATTAGTCAAAGTCCTTTGGAGGAACCAATTTGTTGAGGAAGCTACTTGGGAAGCTGAGGAAGATATGAAGCAGAGATATCCACATCTCTTTGAAACCAGAGAAGTTCCAGACTAAGGTACTTATTCTATTCTTAGTACTCTTTCATTTATAAGTTAGCATGTTGAAATTGCTTTGCTTGTTGGGTGTTTGAGATGAATGTTAGATGTTACACCATTAGCCTAGTAAGAGTAATATCATTCGAGGACGAATGTTCCCAAGAGAGAGATATTGTAACAGCTCGCCAATTTGAAATAACTAGGAAGAAATTAAAGATTTGGAAATAGCCATTTTTGGAAAGAATATAAAATCTGGAAAATTTGTTAAGTTTGTTAAGTTGGATTTTTGGTCAAATTCAAACGACCATAACTCCTAGCTCAGGATGAGTTAAGTGTGGTTCTAGATATCGTAGGAAAGATCGTGGAATAATCTTTCCAACGCTGCCGAGTTTGCACGATTCCGAGTTTGTATGAGTGAGATATGCCCATTCAAAGTTGGGTTGTTCAAATAAGGAAATGTCTAATCCGAATTTTAGAAGGGTAGTTTGGTCTTTTCCTTACCTAATTATTTTGTTTCATTTTTGGGTAATTAATTGGGGTCTAAACTGATCTTAGTCAGTTTACGCTTTTGGAAAAAGAGTTAGGGTTTTAGAGAAGAGAAAAGAAGAGGAGAAAAGAGAAGGAGAAGCAAGGAAATCGTCAAGTTCTTAAAGCTAAGATTGTGGATTTCGTCAAGGGGCGATCCCTACGAGGTATATGAGATCACATAGCGTTGGGTTAGTTCACCCATGCGTCAAGCATGTTTAATTCAGCGTATTTTCGTCCTAAAAAGATTGAGAATTTGATGTTCTTGAATTGATTTCGTTCTTGAATATGAGTTGGGATTAAGGAGTTTCTTGATGTTAAAGTGTTGTTTCCTTGAGTTGTTTGGGTTAGATTTTTGTGTATATGATTTGGGTGCATGAATCTAAAGTGAATTTGAGAAAAAGAATCGAATTAAAACGATTGAGGATCAGAAAACGAGATCAAAAGTTTGTTAGAATTTTACCTAAATGGAGGTTGGCGCAACACGCCCCCGTAGCGCCCGAGGGACTAGCGCGGCGCGCCATCAGTGGGCCTGAAATGAGCCCCAAAAATCTTGGGCTGATGCGGCGCGCCAGGGACGCGCCCGGATTGTCATTTTTCACCAGTTTTTCATCATTTAGCCCGTCTAAGTCCTTCTAAAGTGTACTAACACTTTCTATTGATTCTAACTACTCTAAATGACTTCTAAACATCTAGAAATCATCCAGAAACATGAATCATAACTTTGAATCCAAAAAATTCAAATTCAAGGAAAGTTAAGAGCCAAGTCTAGGAAGTTCTTAGAGTCTTTTCAAGAAGTCTTTCACAAACGCTTTAACTTTGTTTTAAGACTTAAGTTTCAAGTTAAGCAAAGAGTAAAGAGTTGAGTTCATTTTTCTCAAAAAGTTATAAGGGAACTAAGTATTCCCAAGAGTTTAAAAAAGTTCACATTTGAACAAGAAAAGGGAAACACCGATTTCCAAGAGAGCTTTTAAGCTAAGTTTTGAGTAATTATCTCAAACCAAAGAAAGAACTTTGTTTTAAAAACACATGAGCTAAGTACATTTTGGGAGTAGTATTGAGCACCGATATGGGGACGCGAGTTCATAATAACTCAAGTCTCCATAAACCATGTAGCCATCATGGGTAGTAAAGGATCATACTTTTTAGACGACTCCTTAAGATGCTTTTAGCATAAGACTAGTGGATCCGCTTAGTTAAGGCGTTCTATATGACGGCAAAGTATAGGACAGTTCTGGCAGCGTGGGCAAGACGTTGTATCACCACTTAGGCTCATAGTAGTGGTTGTCGGTTAGAGAATCTCCCACAGAAACTATATTACTTTGATATATGAGTAAAGTTGAGTTTGTTATTGCATATCCTTAACAAATTGAGTTGTTACTTACCGTTCTAAATGATTTGTATAAATTGCACTATTATTGTTGTTTTACATTGCATTTTGAGTGAGTTATTCATGAGTTGAGTGAAGTCAAGGTAAGTGCTCTTTTCAGATCATTTTCAAGCTTAAGTTGTGTTTAGCATTCCAACTCGCATACTCGTACATTCAATGTACTGATGCCAGTTGGCCTGCATCGTCTTATGATGCAGACACAGGTAACCAGGATCAACATCCAGCGCCTTGTTGATCAGGTTGAGCACTCAGAGTCAGTTGGTGAACCTCTTTGCTTTTCGGAGGATCCTTTTCATAATCGTTTAGCTTTCAATTGTTAGGATGATCGAGGGTCCTGTCCCGACATCCCTCTTTGTTTTAGAGGCTTCATAGATGAGTAGCTTTAGTTCTTTAGTCTTTCCGTTTTCAGTTGTATACGTTAAGACTTGAGTTGCCATTTTTGCCAAGCTTTATATCTTTTAATTTATATTTTGAGACTATCTCTTATGTTAAAGTCTTCCACTGAGTAAGTAAGTCAGATCAAAGGTTCGCTTGGGGCCATCAATGGTTCTCGAGTGCCAGTCCCGCTTAAGGTGTAGGCTCGGGGAGTGACATTCTTGCTCTCAGTTCTATTAAACGCTCAATGAGAGAATCACAAATATTTCTTTACCATATATTTTTAAAACAAATTCTTATATAAAATTTAAAGAATATATAAATAATTATATGTCGGTTTGATTAAAAAAAAATTTGCTCATATCAAATCAAACTAAAGCTAAATTTTTTTTGGTTAATTTGATTTATTTTTTTTAATTTTGTGCAATTTTTCAATTTGATTTATACATTGTATGGTCATTTGATAGGATGCATTAAAACATAAGGGCTTTTTAGTACAGAGGATAAAAAATATTCAACTAAAATGATTGCAGGTAAATGTATTGATATTGCATAAATAGTGTATAATTGTGTATAATCATATAATTATGTATAAGAGATGTATATACATTTATATACACTATTTATACATTGTAACAATTCATCTTTCTCAATGAGTTGATTTTTATCAATCTCGAATAATTAAAATCTCCTCTAAACAATATCAAAATTTAGATATGTGTCCATCTTTATATTTCAAGTCTTTTAATATAATATTCACTCAAAATAATTCACGTTTACGATAGATTAAATTTTAAATTTTGAGCTTCGAAACTCCTGGATGACAAATTATTTCATTTTTCTTTCTCATGCTCTTTCTTTCTTCTTCTTCTTCCATGGCTGGTTTAATTTTCTACTCCTCTTCCTTGTTTTTCTCTCCATGTTATGCTCCTCTCTTCTTCTTTTTTTGCTTTTTGTGGTTTCTTGCCTCAAAATACCTAGTGGTGAATTTCGTCAGTAAAAGAGTAGATTGAACAATCATTTTGGATAATAAATAATAATTGATTTTTTTTGGATAAGAAATTTTGACTCAATGGATATTTTAACTAAATTTTTAGGAAAAATATAATGTATGCATTAATTTTATGTATTATAATATCTTATTTATCACAAAATTTTAACTTGGGTATAACTATAGTAAAATCTCACTAAATTAATATAGGTAAGATCATTAAATATTATTATTTTGTAGACGTATTATTTAATCTATAATTAATATTTATTAATTTAAATAGTGTTTTGACACTACAAAATTCATTCGGGGATGAAATCTCAGAGAATTTAAATGAACTCACTTGTGAAAACGTCATTCATGAACTTGAGGTCATGATTAATGATCTCGACTACAACAATTAAATGAACGTTAATTACCTGTTGGATGAGTGAAAATGATACATGTTCAGACGTCTAGAGCTTAGAAGAAATTGTGGATACCATTGAAAAAAATAATGTTGATGACAAAGTTGAAGATGATACGATTCCTTTGAAACTGGTTACGCGTAATAAACACTTATCATATTTAGAACTCTTCACAATTCTATGGTGCAGTTAAAAAAAACAACACCAAAACTTTTGGATGCAATAAGAAAAATTAGAGATGAGCTTCAACTAGATTTAAATTTTAACAACAAAATAGAACACAATAGAATTATATTTCACTAAATTGTCTTAGATATATTTGTACTTTTAAAGAATTATTAATTCATAATATTAATATGACCATATATTTATATAGAGATTTTTGAAAATACATTATCTTATCGAAAATGATGATTTTTTCCATTGACCCAAATCGAAACCAAAGAAAATATTATCTTAAAAATATTATTAATTAATCGAATATTAATTTAATAAGGTTTTACCGTAATATACTTACTTTATTTAATAAATGCTATGCATTAATAATAATAATAATAATAATAATACTAGTAAAGGTAAATAATGGTTAATATTGTTAATACCAACTCTTTGTGACTAATGAATACGACGGTTGAATGGTTGGCCGCATGAGTCCGACATAAAGGAACGTGTCAAAATCCGATTGGTTGGTAGTTTCTAGAAGGGTATGGAATATCGTGTGTAGAAAATCTTAGGCACTTTGACTAAGCAATATAAGAACTCCCAATTTTTCTGGAATTTGTATTCTTTATCCACGCTAACATAATTTTCCTTCATCTCTGCACAATTCTTTCGATTTGTCTAATCCTCAGGTAATTTATCAAATTCTCTTGGTTTGATCTATGTTGTCATATATATAAATGGATTTTTATTTGTAAAATAATGTCCGCTTAACGAAACTTGAAGGAATTACCCGATTGGTACCAGATTAGGGCTCTCTTTTTCCAATTGTAAGCAGCTACTCTGTCACAATTGTTTATTGCAACACTGATTTGTTAATTTAGGTTAGGATTGTTGAAGAAGGTAAACTATTTGTTGTTTCAGTTTTCTGATGGTTCTGGGAATGCAAGGTTGTGAGGTTGACTTTTGGGTTTGTTATGGGATTGATGATTGGGGAAGAAATATGCATCTCAGTATTTAGCATTACTGTGATGTTTCAATGATTTCTTGGTTGGCAAGTTAAGCTACTGTTTGGTTGATAAGGATAGTAATGCCGTACTGATGTGTGTGTTTGATTTGTTGTTTCACATGTCTGTTTATCTAGCTTGATTTTTCTTGCTTTTCAAGTTAAAACCCCAAATTAGTTGCTCTTTCCTTTTTTACATCTTCATGGTGTCTCAATTCCCCAGACACCACTTGTGGGATTTCGCTGGGTATGTTGTTGTTGTATTGTGTCTAATGTTCAACTTGGTTTTAATGATTTAGGTCATCTTTCCAGCTCCACTTGGTTGTGTAGTGCATTTCTTTCCAAGAAAGCTTTTTTATTGGAGATGGCTGAGGTATTGTAACCTACTCTCATATACTGGTTATGTTAATCTTTATCAATATCCCATTGGATCGACCTTACTTGTGTTGGAGGCTCATGTATTTATGATTATAATCTTTGATTGTGGCAGGATGGTCACAAGGTTATCTTGAACGTCTATGACTTGAGCCAAGGTTTAGCTCGACAGTTATCTACTACTTTTTTGGGAAAAGCTATTGAAGGAATATGGTAAGTTGCATACTATTTGAAGGACATTCTTTTCTTTTGAGGAGTTGTCTAATTAGTAATATTAAGTACGATTGGCTCACTTGAGTCTCTGTCTAACTTGGGCCCTGCTAGACTCTTTAAGAGCATATCTTAAACATGTTAGCTAGGTTACATTTCCATGTTTTCTTATGGATTTCAATACCCACTAGTCTTTAGAAGTGACATTTTTGTATCAGGTGAAGCTTCATGCTTTGGTGCATCAGAGCAAGCAGAACTCTCTTGTGTAGATTGCATATTTGAATGTAGTCGGAGTATTGATTTGGTTGATGTTCTAATCATCTTCCATATTCAGATCTTATATTTAAGTGGATGGTGTCTTAACATATTAGTTTTGAAAAATGTTTTTCTCTCCTATTTCATGGAGCTCTTATCTCTCCTGTAATTTGTACCTGGTGTAGCTCGTTCTTGTCCATCATAATAGTAAAATGAGTTGCTTTCCTGCTCTCCCTATTCAAGTCAGAATTTTGTGTATCATTTCTGTAGGCACACAGGAGTAGTGGTTTATGGTCATGAATATTATTTTGGAGGTGGTATACAGCATGCTCCAGCTGGGACGACACCATATGGAACTCCTGTTCAAGTTGTAGACCTGGGTGTCACCCACATACCAAAGGATGTCTTTGAAATGTATTTACAAGAGATAAGCCCTCGGTATACTGCAGAGACATACAGTTTGCTTACCCACAACTGCAACAATTTCAGCAATGAGATTGCTCAATTTTTGGTCGGTGCAACCATTCCAGATTATATTTTGAATCTTCCTAATGAGGTTACGAACAGCCCGATGGGTGCCCTTATAAGTAAGTCTGTCTTTGCACTTCCTGTGTTGAACCCCTCCATAAAACATGTATGATTGAAAGTAATCTTAGGAGAAAATTTAGTGAAAGATGTTCAGTACTTGAACTTACTCCTGTTATTATCTTGATGCAGTGCCTATGATACAACAACTGGAATCAACATTGAGGGCTAATGCTGTACCACAAGCACCCCAGTTCAGACCAGCTACTGTTGCTCCTGCTTCCCAGCCGACACTTTCTGGTGGGAAGTCCTCTAGTAGCGGTGTTAATCAATCTAAAAAGCCCGAGAGCCAAGATAGAGAGAAAAAGAATGCTAATGTGCCCCCTGCGGTCAAACCTGTGGGAGAGCAGGAGAAGACACCTGCTAATGCTGTTGTGAAAGATCCTCTTGGGGATGCTCGGAGCAAGGTACAAGAGGAAATCACCCGTGAATTTGCTGCAATCATGGCTACTGGGACATTGCGTGCAAGTGAGGCTGCTGCTTTAGCAACTAAAAAAGTTATGCAAAGATATGGAGATACATTTGCTGCTATGAACTAATGACAACAAAGTTGTCTTTATAAATTCATCTGTGTTGGAAATTTAATATCCAACTGATTTGATGTAAGGTAGACTTATTGGATGCTTAGTAGGAGATGAGCAATATTCTTCCTTGAAAGAGATACGCATATTGTACTCTTTCTGGACTTCATACATTGAATAAAAACTACTTTTTACAACTACGACTTGAGTTTATGAATCCTTTTCCTTTCTCGAAATTGAAAATTGAAGCTTAACCTGGATAAACACTTGTTTGGTGTAGTTTTGCTTCGGTTTGGGGGTTAAAGTTGGCGTTTCTACCTCAATGTAAACCTCCTTTTGTGTCTTAACTTGCCTTTCCAGTTTTTAATGATATTGTTGTAATGTTTATTTACAAAAAGATATCTGAACCGAGGTGTAATGTTGCCAAAGTATATGATGATGACATGACAGGAAATCGAAAACAAATTAGACAGTTGATGGAAACAAAGATGATTGACCAGATTTCATATTGAGGAAATGAAATGAGAGTGTATGTAGTTTGTCACTGAGGAATAACCTCGTTGCTCAAATAGTTTAGAACTTACTAGACAGATTGAAAAGTTTGTCCATGAAACAAAATATGTAATATAATCGTCTTTTTATCCTTCTTTACAAAGAAACTAGTTGCAGGGGTTGTCCTTTGTAGATAATGGTTTCTTGATATATCACGTTTTCTCGTTTACAAACTATGTTGAAAATTAAAGCACTAAAAATGGAAAAAGGAGTTACACTTGCAAATAATATTTGCCCAACCAATATTTAAAATTATTATGATATATAAATTTTAGTATTTATGTTACTATAAAAACAGTATTTTTGGTAATCTTTTTCTACAAAACCGAAATCCAAACTGAATTATAAATTTTTAAAAATCACAACCCAAAATTCATTTCGATTTGGTTTTGATAATTCGATTTTTTACCAAATTCTGAATGCCCCCTTGCACTCAAGTTTGTGAGTTGGATGGAGAGGCAGGTTATTAGTCACTCAAAAATTGGAAAACATAAGGATTCGTTTAGGTATATATTCCAGTTTGAACAAACAAGAGTACTTTAAAGCTTTCAGCTACAAAAATAATATAAGATGTAATAAAAGTCAATCGATGTCAAGTTTATACACATTTTAAGTATACAAATTGTTCTCTGCACACGCCTGTACCGACCTAACATTTGGGTGTCACAACATGCTCAGGGAAGAATACATCGAGCAAGTGTAACATAAGATACACCTGAACTAGTGGCGCCGTGGAGCAAAAGAGCTCTCTAATCTACCTGGGTGATAGATGATCCTGTTCTGTGGATTGAATTTTCCCATTTTCTAGTTCAATGCTTGCTTCTTCTGGTGCCGAACATGAATCTGTAGGGATGTTAATGCCTGCAAAACCAACCATGACAGCTGCAGCTCCAATGTAATCCATGATGGGGGGTGCATTTCCTGTCAGTGAATCCACGATGGCAGCTAGCGGAACCTGAATGGTCAGTCCTGCTGTTGCTACTGTTGTGGAGGTCAAGAGAATAGCCTTGGCCCACAGTAAATCGCTCAGCACATTATCAAACATACCTAAGTATGGTTATTTAAAGTTAGTAACATGTAGTATGCGGTCCCATACCAGATCAAATAAGCAAAACCCAAAAGTTGGCCATGCCAAACCCCATCCAAGGAAAAGGAGAAATTCATGAAGAGAGGAATGAAGAAATGTAATGATCGATGCCACTAAGTCTAATTCTACTTTTCACTACTTCAAGTAGTTCAGAAGCAGGAATCCTTCTTGACCCAGGAACATGATTATTGAACTTTAGGTGTGCATGTACTACGTTTCTAGTATAAAAACCAAATGATAATTGCAATGCCCCACACCACCCCCCACCCACCCTCGCCAGCCTCCAAAAAAAAAGAAGAAGAAATTCACAAGGATGGGATGAAATGCAACAAGAATGATTTGCCACAATGGACGACATGCCTCACTAGTCAACCTTTCACAATTAAAGTATTTAAGGTACAGGATTCCTGAACACTTGATGATTGATGAACATCTAAAAATGAAATCTCATAATAGTAGCTGATAAAGAATCTCTTTTACAGTTGACATGCAGTGATCTAAGGGCATGCCACTTAATTTGCTCCTACAGTAAGGACTCATCACTACATCACTGAAGCTTAAAATCTATGCTTCCAAGTTGTCGCTTCTCCTAATCTCAATTAGCAGATGCAGATAAAATACAAAAAAGAAATCACATTAGATCATTAAGTAGAGTATACTTAAAAGTTGTTGTAGTACAGTTTAAAAAGAAAAAAGGCATCCATTTATATTTTTGCCGCTGTTTCTTCCTTCCAGCAGCTTAGACTGGGGTGTATAGCGTCAGAGGTTCTTTCTAACTGACTTGTATGGAATAACCTACTTCAACCTAGAACCTTAAACATTTTCTCAACTCGGCAATGTAGAGTAAAAAAGAGGGATCCATTTTTGCTTTTGTTACTATTTTACCATCCGGCAGCTTAGTTAGGGACCTATACGATCAAGATTCTTTCCAACTGCAAAAGACCAAACACTTCTTCTTTACAAAAATGACTATCCATGGTGTTTGAATCTGGAATAGGTTTTAAAAAGATGGTGTTTGAATAAATAACAAAGACAAAGAAGAAAATATGGTAAGGGTTCAAGTAAATAAGAAAGAAGAAAAATCTGGTAACAGTTAAAAAAAATTGGTGTTTAGATCTGGTATAGTTTTGAAAATGGCTATTTATGGTGTTTGAATAAGAAAGAAGAATCAGACACAACATTATAGGTTTTGCAAGAAAGAAGATAAAGAAGAACTCGCAGGAATGGCCAAGTTTAAGATGTCGATGAAAAACAAAGTGTACAAATGAATAAATAGAGTCAATTTCAAGGGGTTGTCGATGTGTATCTGACCTATAACTTTTCTCCTTTTTATTAAATAGAAACAAAATCCTCTTTCATAAGTTAAAATCATTTTCTTTCAATCTCACACCAAGACAGTATCATCTAATCATGCAGATTTTACATTGGACTCTCAAAAAAACTCTATCTAGCTATCTAATCTATCCAAGAAGGAATATTTTCTTTACACAAAAATAATTGTAAAAAGATATTGGTTTTCTCTTTTCTTTGCTTTATGCTTTATGCTTTATCTTAACGTCAACATCAGTTGAGGTTATGGGTGTAGTTTTTTTTTTTGTATGATCTTAAGCAATCTTCACCTCTTAAATTAGATGTTGGGGTCAAGTTAGGTCCAAAGTCTATTTTTCTCTACGTCGTATCAAATCAGACATATCCCTAATGTTTTATTACCCAATACTGAGGCCCTATTGTACGTTATCTGCACTCCAGATATCCGATTATGGGCGCCCATAGGGTGTTTAAGTCCTATATTAGTTACGGATATGTGTAGTCTCTTTATATGGTCTTGAACAATCCTTACCTCTTAAGCATCTTTTCTATTTCTCTTTACACTTCCCACCTCCTAGCTTGCCACAACATCCATCACCATTCTTAAGTAATGTCTAAGCTATACTAAACTTAGACAAATAACTAAAGTAAAGATGCAACGTTGCAAGAGATGGTCCATACCTTTTTCATGCCTTCTGCACAAACCAATAAGAAGATACTACGATGTGTCTCCTTTTCCTCAGTTCACCATCTTTGTAGTTCCTCAAGAACTTCCCTCAAGTCACAACCAAGTACTTGGGTGTAGCATTTCCATTTTACAAACATAGATATAGCCAACTCATGAGTATTGTGTACCTCTCCAACTAGTATTATCTTGGGTTTCTGCAGATTTACTTGAAATTAAGGGTTTCAAATGGGCTGATTCTGCTGATTTTGGACAGGTTATGTTTACATATCAAACAAAGAGAAAATCTATTAAATATTTTAACAAGTTGCTTTATGGGTCAATTTGTGCTATTTGTTTATCCCAGATTAGCCCAATCTTTAGATGGGCTCACTTGGGTTGCCTCTAAATTGACCCGTCATAAAAATATGACAGTCCAACCCACTCAAACTTGGGTCAGTCGGGGTTCATATTTTCATGGGCTAACTTTGTTATCCCTTCTGGAAACTCAGATTGCACCACATCACACTAGTGTCCTGAATAAGTAAACTTTCTCATATGTCGTTCAATAAACACAAGGTATTATCAATCTTCTGACAGTTTCCAGAAACAAAAACTACTACTCTGTTTGTCTCAATTGATGTGAATGAGTTTGATTAGGCACGAGGTATTTTATTTAATTTTTAAAAAAAAAAAGACTTTTGTAACTTGTGATTTTAGACGTGCCATGACATTTATATCCTAAACATTTTATGATATTTATGCGGCTATGAAAGCATGTCATTTAGAGTAAAATAAGAAGTTTAAAGTTAAATCATTTCCACATATATCAATGTGTCAATTCCTTTTTGAACAAGCTAGAAGAAAAGAGTATCACCTAAAATGGAGAGCCAAATACTTCTTTTGTCATTCAAAATAGATGTCTAAACATTCCCTTCTACTTCTACAAATAGAAATAGACATCTGAAACCACTCTTATGAAGGGTCTAAAGATTGATAGAGAAGTTTAAAGCCACCATAATTTGAATAGAGAGGAGCAATTGTGCTAGGGTTTCTTAGCAAGATGCAGTAGGAGTAACTAAGCTAAGGTTTCTTAGCTAGCTGCAGGCAGGAGTAACTAAGCTATGGTTTCTTTGCTATCTGGTAGGCTGGGCTTTTAAAATGTGTATGAACAAACATATTAAGAGAAATGTGTTGTACCTTGATGGGCCAAAACAAGTTCGGATGACAAATAAAGTTCACTTTTATGAACAAGATTTAGAAGAACAAAATAAGTTGGGCAAGTTTTAGATCATTTAACACAACAGTAAAGATGGAGTTTATTTATTCAGTATAACATAACTAAAAAGAATTGGACTTCAATAACTTTTATGCTCTTCTATATAACTAGTCATTAAGTATTTTAACTTACACATTTATTATCTGAATACAAATACTTGTACTCCTAGATGTATCACTGTCATTCGTTGAATCCTAAAGTTCATGAAACGACGAATTCTACCTCTAGACCTGTACCTGTGTGGACATCCACACCAGTGAACATACAATATTTGCTAGTCATCATAAAGAGGTTTCTCAACTTGCCTCCCAAAAGTCAAATATTTAGTAGATAACGAAGTCACCTTGCATCCATGTATCCTTGCCAAAGTTTTGACACATCTTGAGTCTACCTAGTGGAACCAGCTTGGATTTTCTACTACTACTCCAAACCACACTAAAATTCTAAATAGATATCAAACCTCTATTACGTGGACCAGAAGTGTCATTCGCAAACAAGAAAGTGAGATAGATAGACAATCTACCCTGTAGCCATTAACCTTAAAGCCATTAAAGAAACTTCAATCTTCGCATGTTCTAGAAGTTTACTTGATGTACTAAGAAGAAGTTTACTTAATGCTTCCATAACAATAAAAATTGGCAAGGGTTGCTACCATGTTGATCCATACTATTGCCAAATTAACAATGGAAAGTCTGCTAATCATGACAGAGAATTTAACCGTTGATATAAATGCTGAATTCATTGCCTCCAACGATCTCAAGATATAGCCAGAAGTTCCAATTCACATATTAACCCCTTTTTTGGTATCCAATTGAAACAACATTCTCCACTCCTTCAATCTCCAATCTATTATTCCATTAGCAAAAAGAGTTGCACCTTGGATTTGTCTACTCCCATCAAAAGCATTCCATGGGACATAGATGAGCTTGTCTAAGACACATCTCAGCACCTTGGATTTGTCTATTCCCCTCAAAAGCATTTTATGAGATAGAGATGAGCTTGTCTAAGACTAGTCTCAATCTCGAGGATAATGTGTTCACAATGTTCTTATACACTGCCACCAAGTTGACCAGCCAAAAATCCTAAATGTACAAAGCATCACTTTTCTTAGGAATCAGTACTATAAAAGAGAAATCAGCAGCTTCTCAAACGACAACTTTGGTAGAAGTGATTCATATGTTCCACAACCTCCTCCTTTGGCACCACCCAAATGGTGAAAGAATGCAAATGGAAAATCATGCAGGTGTACCACTGTCTCCCCAAAAAAAATTCATAAAGCCTAATGATCTCTTCTTCTGTGGTTATTCCATTCCTCTTTCTCCTCCTTAGCCAATTGTCTAGAATGTGATTCAGTACATAAGCAGCTCCCATTCCCCCTTTTCACGTACAACATTTAATTAAATACTCAATGATATTATTTCATTGGTATGAACTAGTGACACAATACAAGAATTTAGAGTTATTATAACCTTTCTACAAACCAATTCAAGTGTGACTTTTATCTCCAAATAAATTTGGGGTCCACTAATGCTTACCCCAATCTCCTTTGACTGTTTCCTTTTGGATTTCCTCATCGTCATTTACACCTTCTTCTTCCTCCCCCTCTCCTAATACTTTTAAGTTTGTTAATTAGGTTTGTAATATTTGTTTCCACGTATCCAAGCACCTCCTGGTTCCGTTTCTTCAAGTCGTTCTCCAACATCTTTAGAAAAATTAGATAGGTTAAAATCAAGTTATCCGATGACCGTGGAGTTTTCCCACCATTCTATAATTGTTTCCTTGAAATTATATGTTGTAGATACAATTAAAATGCATCCTCTGCAAAGAGCTAGCAATCATATTGTGTTTCATAGGACAGGAACCAAATGCAAGCATATGCTTCAAAGGGCATATCCACAAACTTCAATTTAAAAAAATTATACCACATAGCAGGCAATTTGGTTCAATAAAGCACTGAAGAACATCAATTAGAAGAGCACATAGAAGAAAAAAAGGAGTGAACCATCATATGGCATGGTTCTCATTTTCACTCATTTATGCACACAAAGATGCAACAAATCGATAAATACTTAAATAAGAAAGGGAAGAAGCCGAACATAGACTGGTACATACCTTTACCAACTATCAAGCCGAGTTGCTTCCAAGTGAGCGTGTTAAATGGCTCAAGGTTAGCAAAGTTGAGTACAAGAGGTATGGGTAAGAATATGAGCATGTTGAATAAACCCAAATATCCAAGAAACTGTGCCATACTGGCATGACCACTTTTCCCATCATCATCAGGTAACTTTTTACGAATGAGGGTTATATAAACAGCATACATAGCAGCTGAGACAAGAGAAAGAATGTCACCAAGAACGGGGTTCGAAGCCACTTTGCTAGACCCTGATTTTGAGTCACCCAAGCTCACAATTATTGTTCCTCCCATACAAAGTAGAACACTGAACAACTTCACCCAAGTAAAAACTTCTCCCAAGAATACAAGAGACACCAAAAAAGTAAACAAGCTGGAGGAACTGCTTAAGATGGTATTCGACTGTAAAGAAAACAAAAAAAAAAAACCATAACCACATTACACATACAACACATCAGCCAACAGAGGTTTAATATGAACAAACATTCCACCCGCTAGATGTGATAAAAATTTGATAGTTATGCTTACCGTAACAGTTGTATATTTGAGTGATAGATTAAATGTAAGCTGAGCTAGAAACCAAAAAGGACATATCAACAAACTAACTTTTGCTACTCTAGAGCGTGTCCAACGCCCTTTCGCATCCAGACCCATATCAACATTTTGATCAATAATTTGTTCACACCCATCAGCAACAACCAATTTGCTTGTCTCAGCATTGTCATCCAGAAGAATAACCTCCTCTGATTCACCAGTATCGGTATCTTTGTTATTTCGCCAAAACAACAAGGTGCCATATTTATCCTCTAGAAAACGAACAATTTCAATAAGGGGAATATATACTACGAATAAAGAATTGCAGAGATATGTAACAAGAAAAGGTGAAACACCGGCATCGACAACGGATTGAACAACAAAGCTAGCAGCAATCCATATAGATGCAACAGTAATTATATAAACCAAACCCAAAACCCATCTCCAAGATTGATCTTTCATTCCTTTTAAACAAAAAAATTGATGTCTACTTGCTCATTGATGTCAATAAATCTATGCTCGATTATTTGTTTTGTTTGGTCAAAAGAAAAATCCAAAAAATATTTGGTAAGGCCATGGAATTTGCAGATTGCAGATATTGGAAGTCTAAAGTCTCCTTTCGGGAGACGCGCACGGGAAAGGCTTATTATGGATTGGGCCCTAATCTCCTCCCATATACTATTGGATCCAGAATACATTTTAGGGAAAAAGTACAAAAAAGGGAAAGAATATGTGAAAATTTCATATATGACATATATTAGACTAATAGTTTTTAGTTATAGCACTGAAATCAAACTTTTAAGTTGTAACATTAAAAATTTCAGGTTCTAACAGATTATTTTAAAAAAAATTATTTTTAATAATTAAAAACATTTGATTTGAAAAGAATAAAAAGATAAAAAATTTAAAATAAAACGTTTCTGAAGGAAAAAATGAAAAAAAAGGAAATAGGGGTGTCAATTAAATTTGAATTAATTTAAGATAATTATTAATTAACATGAATTAAGGAATTTCAAACTAATTAAGAATATTTAGTTTCCTTAATTCACTCTAATTTGTTAAAATTAATTCAAAAATCTGATTTTATCCATTTTTATTCCACGTTTCTCTCTCTTCGATTTTCTTTCAGAAATTTTGTCACTGGCGACTAATTGAAGTTTTTTTTTTTTTTTGAAAAATCCTGATTTTTTGTTGTGATGGACAACTACGTATCAATATTAATTAAACATGGAGGAAGATGGGATCCTTCAGGTTAATATTTTTAATTGTTTACTATTTGTATTTGGATTTCAGTGAAATGAAAAAAAATAAAAATGAAACTGTAAATCACATTTTCTGATTTTGTTTTTGTAAATCGTCACTATATTGAATGTGATATGTTTTTTTGTATAAACAATACATTTTGTTCATAATACGTATTAGTTGTTGTGAAACTGTAATATTAGTGATTTTCTTGGTAAGTTTCTATTTTTTTGGTAGGGGTTTAATGTCACCATATTTTTTATTTTTTGGTTATTTTTTATACTGGCAAAACAATGATTTTGTGAGAAGTTGCCGCAATATATGAAAGATTTGAGTATAAATGTATAACATATAAATATTTTTATTGTTGTAGATTGGGTACGTAGATTAAAATTATAATATTGATTACTGTTTTTTTTCCTGAAAAAATAAATTAAAATGTATAGTTTTGAATGAATTTGTTAGTATAAGTGTAATGAATTTGGTATGAAAGTGTATTCACTAATGTGAAAAAAAGGTTATTTAGAATTTTGAAGAATTGTATGACAGTTGTTTTAAGTTGGTATGAAAGTGTGTTAACTAGTTAGTAAAAAAAGTTATTAAGAATTTTGAATGATTGTATGAAAAGTGTTTTAAGTTGGTATGAAATTTGAAATGTTATTGTTTATATAAGTTTTATCAATTATGTATAAATTTGATTGAAAGGAATTAACTATTTGGTATGAGGAATGTATAAATTTGGTATAAATGATGATTGAATGTATGAAATTTGTATTAAGTGGGTATGAAATCTAAAATTTTATTTTTTAATGAAATTTGTTTGTAGTTTACTGTCTGCATGATTTTTGTATGAAAAAAATAATGAAAAGTGTGTATAATTTTGTTTTTTTATGTATTATGTAAGACTAATTGTTATTTTTTTTTAAATAAACAGGGAAATATAATGATTTTTCAGATGGAGGGGATTATATATGAGTATTCTAGTCTTTATAGTGGTCTAGTAAGTGCGATAACTTCGCAGCTAATGATAGATGCTAATATTCACAATATAGAGATAAAATATATAGTTAGTGATAGATGTCCCCCTGTTAGTATCCACAATGATGTTGGTGTGCGGGATTTTTTAGATCAAAAGAAAGCTAATGTAGATTTCTTTACGATTTCATATACTTGGAAATAAAATTTATTCCAAATTAATATATAAGATAGTGTAAATATTTGTACAGGTTTCCGATTTCAGATTCCAGATTTCATAAACGTGATTCATTAATTATTCATATAGATTTCATATACTTGAAAATAAAATTTATTCCAGATTAATATATAAGATAGTGTAAATATTTGTACAGATTTCAGATTTTAGATTCCAGATTTCATAGACGTGATTCATTAATTATTCATACAGATTTAATATACTTGAAAATAAAATTTATTCCAGATTAATATATAAGATAGTGTAAATATAGTGTAATATATAATAAACTTTATATCAATCTTATTCAAGTTTCATTCCAATACGAACTTCAGTTTATATCACACATATTATACCAACAATAAATCAATTTCATATAATCACACAATGCATATCATTTGTATACCAATATTATATCACAATTAATACAATATCCAACCATCAAACATTAAATTCAGTGTCATACACATATTAATCAAATTTCACACACGTTTCATTCATTAATTGTACAATTTGAATACACACTGATATTTTAAAATAGTGAATCCAAATGGTATGAAGTTTGTATATTACTAGTATCTTGAAATTATAATAGCCAAACAGTAATTCATATGTAGATGATATCTGATTGGAAGAAAACATATGATATTATATATCATCAAATACTTGGGGGAAAATACATAAAAAAAAACCCCTGAACTTGACACGAAAACTTACTTTAATACTTAAGAAAGCGGGGTGGGGGGTTTGAAGAAGAAGAAGAATGGGGTGGGTGGGTTTCTTTTTTTTTTTCATTATATATATAAAGTGGGACCATTACTTTTTTTTTAAAAATAACTTAACGTGCTTTCAAAAAAGTTTATTTTCTTTTTTTTCCACGTCATCCGTTAGGATGGTATTAAATTCACGCGAAATGAGACAAGGGGGGTAAATAATTACCCGTAAAGTTTAAGTACTAAAGTAAGTTTTCGTGTCAAGTTCAGGGGAGTTTTTATGTATTTTCCCAATACTTAAACACAAAAAAGTTGTCCAAAAGTAAAAAAAAAAAAAAAACATGTAATTCTTAAAAAGTAGAAGGTGCAATCAACTATTTCAAATTTCTTGTACATGGTCTTGGTGTAGGATAATTGGTGGTATCCGGAACATGTTCTTTTGTTATGCGAGGTCCACCATTTGTATACCACTATTATATCACAAATCATACAATATCCAACAATTAACTATTTAATCAGAATCATACACATATTAATCAGATTTCATACACGTTTCATCCAAACAACTATTTCGAAAATAATATAAGAATAATGTTATTTTTTTTTAAAAAAAAAAACAGTAGTTTTAATAATGTGAAAATAAATTGAATATAATATTTACCCTAACAACTTTTTTGTCTTTTTTAGGTGTTGGGACTTCTGATTCCTTCTTTTATTTGGATCTTCTTGTAGATGGTTTTGACGACTGAACAACTTCAACATTCATTGATTTTTTTCTTTTTTGATTCAGTAACAAAATCAGAATCAGAAGGGGTTTCAACATTTTTCCCCTTCTTCTTCTTCCCCTTTTGATTTATCGGACTCACCCTTTTATTTGAGTCGTTTTTTTCTATTTTTGATCTTTCAATAGAGATGAACCACCCCTAGCCGGAGTTTCAACAATGTTTGGCGGCGGTGTTTGAGTCAAAATGTTGAAAGATGGAGCATGAACTTCATCCGTAGAAGTTCCTCCGACTAACCGAGGTCTCTTTCGAGGAGTTACAACCGTTTTTAAACATGATTTTGTTGAAAAAACTAAATTGAATGGAGGATTGTGAAGTTGGTGTAGTTTGGTGGTGAGAAAGATGTGATAGATGAAGGTAAAAGTGAGCTAGTGTGTTAATGACGTGTAGAATTGGATGAGCGTGGGGGGAGGGGGGTGGGATTGACGTATGGGAGGTTTGGAGGGGGGTGGGATTGACGTATGAGAGGTGGTAACAGTAAAGAAGGAAACGTGTTGTAGGTGAATCTCTATATCTATGTAACTGATAATTTCAGATTTAAAAAAGGAACATAAATCAATTTAATTACATATTATTAATTAATAATAAAAAATCATAAATAGATTAATCATTTATTAAATAAATGGAAATTGATTTTTAAATAAAATTAACTTTAAATGGTATGTCATAACTCATAAATAAACTATTATAAGTAAGAATTTTTTAAAAGTATGTTTAAAACCTGTAAAATTGACTCTTAAATATGTATAGGGCATGATTTTTCCAAAGAATATTTATATAAACTAATATTTATCCTTAAGGGTGTGTCTAAATATTTTTCAATCTTCTCATTTTTGGTTGAGTTAAATATTTTCTAAATCAACTAATTTTCTACAAATTTAAGGAAACTGACTTTCCTTCAAAAAAGTAAGGAAAACATTTTCCAAAACACTCATCCAACTTCAAATTATAATGGTTTTTTGTTTGAAAAGTAAATTTAAAGCTTATTTTTTTAAAAAAAAAATTCTTACTTCAATTTTTTATTTTTTTTTACCCCACCCTCACCCCCCCCCCCCAAACAAATAATTTATAGTTTGTTTTTAAAAAATATTTTCAATTTCCAATTTTTATTTTCACCCCACCCCCTACCCTCCAACCCTACCCCCCATCAGCCCCCTACCAGCCACCCCCCCCCCCTCCCCCCAAAAGAAGAATT